>SWKJ01000157.1:0-56276 GCA_019425465.1 Colletotrichum falcatum | reverse complement strand
GCCGACCACGCGCTGGCCGGCAAGGGCGCGGTGACGCTGCGCGACCTGGCGCAGTCGGCGCTGGTGATGCGGGAACCGGGCTCAGGCGTGCGGCGGCTGGTCGAGCGCGCGTTCGCCGACGCCGGCCTCGCGCCGTCGATCGGGCTGGAACTGGCGGGGGTGGAGGGGGTGAAGCAGGCGGTGCGCGCCGGGCTCGGCGTGGGCTTCGTGTCGGCCATGTCGATGCGGCACGAGGATGGCGCGTTGGCGGCCTTGCGGCTGTTGCCGCGTCCGCTGACGCGCACGCTGAGCATCCTGGTGCCGCACGCGGATGCCGCCGCCCGCGCCGCCCAGCGCTTCCTGGCGATGTGCCAGGCGGTGCGGACGGCGCAGGCGGGCGACTTCTAGCGGCGCGTCAGGCCTTGGCCAGGCGCTTGAGCGCCAGTTGCACCCAGTAGGTGCCGCCCAGCGGCAGCAGGTCGTCGTTGAAGTCGTAGCTGCCGTTATGCAGCATGCAGGGGCCCAGGCCATGGCCGGCGGCGCGGTGGTCGCCGACGCCGTTGCCGATCCAGACGTAGCAGCCGGGCAGTTCCTGCAGCATGAAGGCGAAGTCCTCGGCGCCCATGGTGGGCTGCACGTGGTCGTTGACCTTGTCGGCGCCGACGATGTCGCGCATGACCTCGGCACAGAACGCGGCTTCGTCGGGATGGTTGATGGTGGGCGGGTAGTTGCGCTGGAAGGTGAACTCCACCTCGCAGTCCATGGCGGCGCAGGTGTGGCGCGCGATCTCTTCCATGCGGCGTTCGATCAGGTCCAGCACCTCCAGCGTGAAGGTGCGCACGGTGCCGCGCAGCTCGGCGTGATTGGGCACCACGTTGTCGGCGCTGCCGGCGTGGATCTGCGTGATGCTGAGGACCGCGGCGTCGAGCGGATTGCGGTTGCGCGTGATGATGGTCTGCAGCGATTGCGCCAGTTGCACCGCCGCCATCACCGGGTCGATGCCCAGGTTGGGCATGCCTGCATGGGTGCCCTTGCCCTTGACCACGATGGAGAATTCGTTGCTGGAGGCCATGATGGGGCCGGCGGTCACGCCGAACTGGCCGGGCGCCATGCCGGGCCAGTTGTGCATGCCGAACACGGCTTCCATCGGGAAGCGGGTGAACAGGCCGTCGTCGATCATGCGCTTGGCGCCGCCGCCGCCTTCCTCGGCGGGCTGGAAGATCACGTACACCGTGCCGGCGAAGTCGCGGTGCTGCGACAGGTAGCGAGCGGCGGCCAGGAGCATGGCGGTATGACCGTCGTGGCCGCAGGCGTGCATCTTGCCGGCGTGCTTGCTGGCGTGGGCGAAGGTGTTGGCTTCCTGCATCGGCAGGGCGTCCATGTCGGCGCGCAGGCCGACGGCGCGTTCGCCGGGACGGTCGCCGCGGATGATGCCGACCACGCCGGTGCCGCCCAGGCCGCGATGGATTTCAATGCCCCATTCTTCGAGCTTGGCCGCGACCACGTCGGCGGTGCGGAATTCCTCGAACGCCAATTCGGGATGCGCGTGGATGTCGCGTCGGATCTGGGAGATATCGTCGCGCCAGGCAACGATGGGATCGAGCAGTTTCATGGAAAGAATCAGGCGGAATATGGGAACGCAACAAGGTTATCATCAATCAAAAACCAATTTAATGGAGACAAACACCATGACCCGTCCGTGGCTTGCCCATTACCCGAAAGGCGTGCCCGCCGATATCTCCATCGACGGCTACACCTCGCTGACCGACCTGCTGGACCGGGCCTGCAAGCAGTACGCGACCCGCATCGCCTGCACCGCCATGGGCAGCGACATCACCTATGCGGAGCTGGACGCGCACGGCCACGGGTTCGCCGCCTGGCTGCAAAGCTTGGGGCTGCCCAAGGGGTCGCGGGTCGCGTTGATGATGCCCAACGTGCCGGCCTACCTGGTGGCGCTGCTGGGCACGCTGCGAGCCGGACACGCGGTGGTCAACGTCAATCCGCTGTATACCCCCGATGAACTGCAACGGCAGTTGCAGGACAGCGGCGCGGCGGTCATCGTCATCCTTGAGAATTTTGCCCACACGCTGCAGAGCGTGTCGGACCGCGGCCAGCTCAAGCACGTGGTGGTGACCGGGCCGGGCGACCTGCTGGGCGGCCTGAAGGCGCCGCTGGTGAACCTGGCGGCGCGCTACATCAAGAAACTGGTGCCGGCGTGGCACATCGAGGGCGCGCAGATGCTGTCGAAGGTGCTGGCCTCGGGGGCGGGCCTGCCGTTCACCGCGCCGGCCATTTCGATGGACGATCTGGCCGTGCTGCAGTACACCGGCGGCACCACCGGCGTGCCCAAGGGCGCGATGCTGACGCATCGCAACCTGACCTCCAATGTGATGCAGATGGAAGCGGTGGCCTCGCCCGCGCTGCATGACCTGGCGGCGCGGCAGGTCACGATCCTGAGCGCATTGCCGCTGTATCACGTGTTCGCCATGACGGTCTGCGGCCTGTACGGGCTGCACGCCGGCATGCGCAACGTGCTCATCATCAATCCGCGCGACCAGCCGTCGCTGATCGGCGCGTGGCGCAAAACGCCCATCAACGTGTTCCCGGGCGTCAATACGCTGTTCAATGCGCTGGTCCACAACGAGGACTTCGCCAAGCTGGATTTCTCCGGCCTGCGGCTGACGCTGGGCGGGGGCATGGCGGTGCAGCAGGCGGTGGCCGAGCGCTGGCTCAAGGTCACCGGGCGGCCGCTGGTCGAAGGCTATGGCCTGTCCGAAACCTCGCCGGTGGCCACGGTCAATCCGACCGATACCGATGCGTATTCGGGCTCGATCGGGCTGCCGCTGCCCTCCACCGACGTCGCCATCCTGGATGACGAGGGCCACGAGGTGGCGCTGGGCGAGCGCGGCGAGGTCTCCGTCCGCGGGCCGCAGGTCATGGCGGGCTACTGGCAGAAGCCGGAAGAGACCCGCCAGGCGATGACCGCCGACGGCTTCTTCCGCACCGGCGATATCGGCATCATGGACGACAAGGGCTATACGCGCATCGTCGACCGCAAGAAGGACATGATCACCGTGTCGGGTTTCAAGGTCTATCCGAACGAGGTCGAGGCGGCGGTGTCGCAGATGCCGGGCGTGCTCGAATGCGCCGCCATCGGGGTGCCGGACGGGCATTCGGGCGAGGCCGTCAAGGTCTTCGTGGTGAAGAAGGATGCCTCGCTGACCGAGGCCCAGGTGCAGCAGTGGTGCAAGGACAAGCTGACCGGCTACAAGCGGCCGCGCTTCGTCGAGTTTCGCGACGAGTTGCCCAAGAGCAACGTCGGCAAGATCCTGCGGCGCGAACTGCGTCCGGACGCCGAGGCCGCGGCGCCGCAGGGCCAGGCGGCCTGAGCGCGCGCGGCGTGGGGACGGCCGGGCCTCAGCCCGGCTGGTCCAGGTGGGGGGCGATCATCTCGTGCAGGGCGCGCTCGATGTCGGGGTTGCCGGCCACGACGCGTCCGCCGATGGGCCAGGAGTCCTGCTGGTGCATGTCGCTGCAGGCGCCGCCGGCTTCGCGCACGATCAGCGTGCCCGCGGCCACGTCCCAGGGCGCCAATCCCATTTCCCAATAGCCGTCATAGCGGCCGCAGGCGGTCCATGCCAGATCCAGCGCGGCCGCGCCCATGCGCCGCACGCCGCGGGCTCGGTTGATGGCGTCATGCAGCATCGGCATGTATTGGCTGGCGAAGGAAAAATCACGGAAGGGAAAGCCCGTCGCCAGCACGGCGTCGTCCAGCGTGCGGGTGCGCGAGCAACTGATGCGCCGGCCATTGAGCCAGGCGCCCAGGCCGTACACGGCGGTGAACAGTTCTTCGCGGCAGGGATCGTAGACCACGCCCGCCACGGGCGTGTCGCGCGCCAGGCGTTCGGTGGGGGACACCGCCGTGCCGGCATGCGCGATGAGCGCGATCGAGACGGCGTAGTGCGGAATGTCGTGCAGGAAATTGGTGGTGCCGTCGAGCGGGTCGATATACCAGGTGGCGGCGCCCTGCGCCTGGCCGCCGGTCTCTTCGGCGACGATGCCGAACTTGGGCGTGCGCGCCTGCAATTGTTCGATGATCGCGGCCTCGGCCTCGCGATCGGCCTGGGACACGAGATCGTTGCGCGCCTTGCGATCGATCACGAGGTCGGCGCGATGATGCGCGTAGGATTGCAGGATGGCCGCGCCGGCGTGGGCTGCCGTGACCGCGGCGTCAAGCGCGGCGCACAGGTCTACGGGCGAGGCGAGCGAGCGGGGCGGGTCATAGGTTTCCATGAAACCAGTGTAAGCCCAGCCATGCGTCAAATCCGTGGCGACGCGGCAAAAGCCCGCGTGCCCGTGGCGCATATCCAACGCAGCCGGCTGCGCCAGCCGATAATCCTTCTTTTCCGATCGCCGCCGTTTTCATGTCCTCGTCCTATGCGCCCCTGACCCCCGCCGTCGCTGAATTCGATGCCCAGGGCCGGCTGTACAGCCCGGTCTATGGCGACGTCTATCACTCGCCGTCGGGCGCGTTGGGCCAGGCGGAACACGTTTTCCTGCGGGGCAACGGCCTGCCGGAACGCTGGCGCGGTCGCGGCGCCTTCACCGTCTGCGAGACCGGTTTCGGCCTGGGCCTCAATTTCCTGGCGTTGTGGCGCGCCTGGCGCGACGATCCACAGCGTTCGCGCACCCTGCACGTGGTGTCGCTGGAGGCGCATCCATTCGGCGGCGAAGACCTGCGAGCCTTGCTGGCGCGCCATGCGCCCGAACCCGTGGCTGCGCTGGCGACGCAACTGGCGGCCCAGTGGCCGGCCTTGCTGCCCGGCCTGCACCGGCTGGAATTCGAGGGCGGCGCGGTGACGCTGACGCTGGGTTTCGGCGACGCTCAGGTGTTGGCGCCGCGGCTCGCCGCGCGAGTCGATGCGTATTTCCTCGACGGTTTCGCACCCGAACGCAACCCGCGCATGTGGCAGGCCGCCTTGCTCAAGGACCTGGCGCGGCTGGCCGCGCCGCAGGCCACGGTGGCCACCTGGGCCTGCACGGGTGAACTGCGCCAGGCCCTGCGCGATGCGGGGTTCGACGTGCGGCGGGCGCCGGGCTATGGCGGCAAATGGCACATGACGGTAGGCGCGGTGGCGGTCGGCGCCGACGCCGCGCCGGCCGCCACGGCCGACCCTGGCCGCCATGCGCTGGTGGTGGGGGCGGGCCTGGCGGGGGCGGGCATTGCGCAGTCCCTGGCGCTGCGGGGCTGGCGGGTAACAGTGCTGGATGCGGCGCTGGCGGGGGGCGCGCTGGCTCATGCCGGCCACACCGCGGCTGCGCTGACGCCGGTGCTGGCGCGCGACGACAATGCGCGCGCGCGCCTGTCGCGCGCCGGCAGTGCACGCGCCCGGGCGCGTTGGGCCGGGCTGGCCGGCGGCGCCGCGCCGATCCGGTGCGGGACCGTGCAATTGGAACGTGACGCCGGGCGCGCCGCCGCGCTGGAGGAAACCCTGTCGGTGCTGGCGTTTCCGCGTGACTGGGTGCGCGCGGTCAGCCGCGACGAGGCCAGCGCGCTGGCCGGATTGCCGCTGGCGCGCGGCGGTATTTTCTTCGGGCAGGGCATGCTGGTGCAGCCCGCCCAGTTGATTCCGGCCTTGCTGGCGACGCCCGGCGTGCGCGTGGCGGCGGGGACGGTGGCGCGGGTGGCGCCGGACGGCACGGGTTGGCGCGCGCTCGACGCCGCCGATGCGGAGCTGGCGCGGGCCGATGTCGTGATCCTGGCCAACGCCTTCGGCGCCCAGGGTGTGCTGGCGGCCAGTGGCCTGCTGGCGCCGCTGCCGCGGGTAGCGCAGATGCATGCGCTGGCAGGCGAGGTCACACTGATACCGGCCGCGGCGCTGGGCGGCGGTCCGCGTTGCGTGGTCGGGGGCGAGGGCTACCTGTTGCCGGACACTGGCGCGGGTTGTGTGGCGGGCAGTACGTACGTGCATGGCGCCAGCGAGGCGTGTATCGGCGCCGAAGGCCAGCGCGTGACGTTGGACAAGGCGGCGGGATTGCTCAGCAGCGGCGACTTTCCCGCCTTCGACGCGCTCGTGCCTGGCACGCTGCCGGGCTGGGCGGGGTGGCGGGCGGTGTTGCCGGGGCGCCTGCCCGCCGTGGGCGAGCTGGCCCATGCGCCGGGGTTGTGGTTGGCGGCGGGCTACGCGTCGCGCGGGTTGTCCTGGTCCGCGTTGATGGGGGACCTGGTTGCGGCCCGGCTTTGCGGCGAGCCGTCACCTCTTGAAACCGATCTGTCCCGGTTGATCGCCCCACGCTGAAAAAAACTTCCGGGGCGTGCAGAACCCGGAGCGGGGTGGCGTAGAATTGTGGCAAATGCCAGGATTTGGCGCCAAATGAACCCGCGTTGGGCGCAGGTTTGGTGTTCCGGTGGCGCTCTGGCGATGACTTGCGGGGGGCCAGCCGGGGGCTTTGCGACCCCTTTTTTCGGATGATATCGCCATCCAAAAGAGGGACTGAGTTTATTTCAAAGCTCAAATCCGTCAAAATAGCGTCTTTTGATGGTTTTTGGCTTAAGCCGGGGGATGCTCTGTGCCGCCCAAGTTCGACTTTGCCCATACTACCCAGCTCGACAACATCGAGCTGCTGACGTCTCGCCCCAGTCGCATCGATTTCGACGCGGGCGATGGGTTGCACCTGGTAGTCGAGGCGCATGCGCCTGGTGTGTTCCGCCTGCGCTGCGGCGAGGCGAACCACCTTACCGATGACAAACCCGGCGCGCGCGCGCGCGCCGTGGCCGAGATGCTGCTCGCGCGCCAGGAGGCGGTGGGCGAGGCCGCCATCGCCCCGCGCGAAGGCGGGGACGGTTGGCGCATCACCCAGGGCGACGTGGCCCTGGAGCTCCAATCCAACCCGGTGCGCTTTGCGCTCTACCGCAATGAAGAGCGGGTGTTCGAGTCCGAGGTTTCCGCGCATACGCCCGCATTCGGGCACAACGCGCTGGACCAGGCCGACGCCGCGGCCTGGACGGCGGGCTTTACCCTGCTGCCGGGCGAGCGCGTGTACGGTCTGGGCGAAACCCCGGGCGATCTGAACCGCCGCGAAGAATCCGTGGTCTCCGACGATCCCGAGCATCGCGCCCTGCCGCTGGCATGGAGCCCGCGCGGCTGGGGGCTGTACGTCAACACGATGCGCCGCGTCGAGCACGCGGTTGGCACGGCGCCGGCCGATTCGGCCTACGTCGTCAGCGTCGACGACGTGGTGCTGGATGTGTTCCTGTTCGCCGGCGAGCCCGCCGAAATCCTCAACCAGTACACCGCCCTGACCGGCCGCGCCGGCCAGCCGGTGCTGTGGGCGATGGGCGCGTGGCTGCAGCAGGCCAGCGGCGAGATGCCGACACAGACCGTGGCCCTGCTGGGCCGCATGCGCGAAAACCAGATTCCGGTGGATGCCGTGACCCTGGCGCAGCCGGCGGCCTGGGGCTTCCAGGCCGACAAGACCGTGTTCGAATGGGACGCCCAGCGCTTCCCCGATGCCAAGCAGATGCTGGCGCTGTTCCACAAGCACAACGTGCATGTGGCGGCGTCGGGTTTCCCGGGGGTCATCAAGACCAGCCCGCTGTTCGAGGAACTCGAAGACCGCGGCTGGCTGCTGACGCGCGAAGATGGCTCGGCGCAGGTGTTCGACGGCAATGCCGCCACCTCGGGCCAGCCCTACGGTCTGCTGGACCTGACCTACCGCGACATTTACAACCTCTGGGTCGAGCGCCATCGCCAACTGGTCGAGGACGGCCTGGACGCGCCGGCCTGCGACGCCCAGATCGCCATTCCCGATGGCGTCTCCGCCCGCAACGGCGAGACCGGCGCCGCGCTGCGCAGCATGTATCCGCTGCTGGTGCGCCGCGCGTTGTTCGACGCCGCCGCCGGCCTGAAAGTGCCGCCCGAGGGCGTGGTGCCCAGCACCGACCTGTTCCCGGCCGCGCAGCGCCTGCCGTGGCAGGTTGGCCCGCAGGTCGACAACACCTGGGAAGGCCTGCGCCATACCCTGCGCACCGCGCTGTCGATCGGCGCCTCGGGCCTGCCGGTCCAGGTGCACGGCATTGGCACCGGTTCGCGCGGCACGGCCGACATGACGCCCGAGCTGTACCTGCGCTGGCTGACCGCCGGCGTGTTCTCGGCCAATTTCTCGTTCCAGGGCGTCGCCGGCCTGCTGCCGTGGGACTTCGGTGACGAGACCCTGGCGCACGTCAAGACCTGGATGCAGTGGCGCTACCGCCTGGTGCCCTACGTGCTGGGCGCCATCGAGGACGCTGCCCGCACCGGGCTGCCGGTGCAGCGCTCCATGGCGCTGTCGTTCCCCAACGACCCGCATGCCCACGAATGGGATCTGCAGTACCTGCTCGGCCCGGCCCTGCTGGTGGCGCCGATCACCGCGCCGGGCAAGCAGGTGCGGGTGTACCTGCCCAAGGGCGAGGCCTGGTGGGACCTGAACACCGGTCATCGCTACGAAGGCGGCACCACCTGGACCATCGATTGCGAGCTGGGCCAGTTCCCGGTGTTCGGCCGCGAAGGGCACATGCTCTGTCTCGGCCCGGCCGCGCAGCACACCGGTGAATTCAATTCGGCCCGCATCCTCGACGAGGTCTGGATGTTCGGCATGCCGGTGCACAACCCGGTGGTCATGCGCAACAAGATCCGCGTCATGCAGATGCAGGGCTCCAGCTACATCAAGGGGCTGGAAGGCCTGCGCATTTCGCCGTCCGAGGGTCTGGAGGTCAAGCGCCGCGGCGCGGAAGTCCGTATTTCGCGCGCTCGCTGAGCCAGGCGGGGCCGGTTCGCCGGCCGCCGATGAAAAAGGGCAGTCAGGAAGGCTTTCCTTCCCGACTGCCCTTTACGTCTTTGCGCGGACGCATCTTATATTACTGTTAGTTATTAAAAATGGAAAAAACGGTCGTTCTCTTTAGAAGAGAAAAGATACAAAATCGCTTGCCATGATTCAGATCGAGAACCTATCCAAGACCTACGCCACGCCGCACGGCCAGTTCCAGGCGCTGCGTGGCATCAACCTGCACATCCAGCAGGGCGAGGTCTTCGGCATCATCGGCCCCAGCGGGGCCGGTAAAAGCACGCTGGTCCAGTGCATTAATCTGCTGGAGCGTCCCAACGAGGGCTCCATCGCCATCGGCGGCCAGGCGCTGACCGGGCTGAGCGAGGCGCAACTGCGCGCGCAGCGCCGCCGCATCGGCATGGTGTTCCAGGGCTTCAACCTGCTGTCGCGCCGCACGGTGTACGGCAACGTGGCGCTGCCGCTGGAAATCGCCGGCGTCGCCAAGAGCGAGATTCCGGCCCGCGTCGAACGCCTGCTGGCCCTGGTGGGCCTGGAGCACCTGCGCGACCGTTATCCCAGCCAGATCAGCGGAGGCCAGAAGCAGCGCGTCGGCATCGCGCGCGCCCTGGCCAACAATCCGGACGTGCTGCTTAGCGACGAGGCCACCTCCGCGCTCGATCCCGAGACCACCCACAACATCCTGGCGCTGCTGCGCGACATCAACCGCAAGACCGGCGTGACCGTGGTCATGATCACGCACCAGATGGAAGTGGTGCGCGAGGTCTGCGACCGCGTGGCCGTGCTGTCGCAGGGCGAAGTGGTCGAGATGGGCAGCACCCGAGAAGTGTTCGCGCAGCCGCGCCACGAAGTGACCCGCGCCATGGTGTCGGCCGCGACCGCGTCGGACCTGACCGACGCCACGCTGGCCGCCGTCAAGCAGCGCATCGAGGCGCTGGCCGCCGCCAAGCCGGGCCAGGCCGTGCGCCTGCTGCGCCTGTCGCTCACCGGCACCGACGCGTCGGGCTCGTTCCTGTCCGACCTGTCGACGCAGTATTCGCTGGACGTGGGCCTGGTGCAGGCGCGCGTCGAAGACATCCAGGGCGTGGCCGTCGGCACGATGTTCGTGCTGGCCCAGGGCGCGCCCGCCGCGGTCAAGGACGCCATCGCCGCGTTGACCGCCCGTGACATCACCGTTGAAGAAATCGCTCATGAGCCCGCAACTGATCGACCTGCTTATTACGTCGCTGCTTGACACCCTGCTGATGGTGGGCGTGGCCAGCGCCATCGCGGTGCTGGTCGGCATTCCGCTGGGCGTGATCCTGACCGTCACCGCGCGCGGCAACATGCTGGAGAACCAGGCCGTCAACCACGCGCTGGGCGCGGTCATCAACGCCACCCGCTCGGTGCCGTTCGTGATCCTGATGGTCGCCATCATCCCGTTCACGCGCCTGGTGGCGCAGACCTCGATCGGCACCACCGCCGCCATCGTGCCGCTGTCGGTGGCCGCGATCCCGTTCATGGCGCGCATCGCCGAGAACGCCATGCGCGAAGTCGATCCGGGCCTGATAACGGCCGCGCGCGCCATGGGCGCCTCGCCGATGCAGATCATCATGAAGGTGCTGCTGCCCGAGGCGCTGCCCGGCCTGATCGCCGCCACCATCGTCACCGTGGTCAGCCTGATCGGCTACTCGGCCATGGCCGGCGCCATCGGCGGCGGCGGCCTGGGCGACCTGGCGATCCGCTACGGCTACCAGCGCTTCCAGTCCGACGTGATGGCCGCGGTGGTCATCGTGCTGATCGTGCTGGTGCAACTGATCCAGAGCCTGGGCGACCGCTACGTGCGCCGCATCTCGCATCGTTGAGCACACCGAACATTCTTCTCCTCCTTCCGACATCCGGGAAATTCGCAACATGAGCATCAAGGTTTTGAAGTCGCTGGCCGCGTTCGCCCTCGGCGCCGCCGTATTCGCCCAGCCCGCGCTGGCCCAGGACAAGCCCCTGAAGGTTGGCGTCACCGCCGGCCCGCACGCCCAGATCTTCGACGTGGTCAAGCAGGAAGCCGCCAAGCAGGGCCTGAATATCCAGGTGATCGAGTTCACCGACTACGTGCAGCCCAACGTCGCGCTGGCCTCGGGCGACCTGGATCTGAACAGCTACCAGCACCAGCCGTACCTGGACAACGCCAACGCCGACCGCGGCTACAAGCTGGTCAGCATCGCCAAGACCGTGATCTTCCCGATCGGCATCTACAGCAAGAAGATCAAGTCGCTGTCCGAGCTGAAGGAAGGCGCCCGCATCGCGCTGCCGAACGACCCGACCAACGGCGGCCGCGCCCTGTTGCTGCTGCAGGCCAATGGCCTGATCAAGCTGCGTCCGGAAGCCGGCCTGAAGGCCACCCCGATCGACGTCATCGAGAACCCGAAGAAGCTGCGCTTCATCGAACTGGACGCCGCCCAGTTGCCGCGTTCGCTGGACGACACCGACGCTTCGGCCGTGAACACCAACTTCGCGCTGGAAGCGGGCCTGAACCCGGCCACCGACGCCATCGCCCAGGAATCGCCCAACTCGCCGTACGCCAACGTGCTGGTGGTGCGTGAAAAGGACAAGGACCGTCCCGAGTTCGCCAAGCTGGTCAGCATCTACCACAGCCCGGCCGTGAAGCAATTCATCGAGACCAAGTTCAAGGGCGCGGTGGTGGCTGCCTGGTAAGCCAGGTTCGCCTCCCCGATGCAGAACGGCCGCGCAAGCGGCCGTTTTCCATTGAGGCGGGCCGAACGGCCGTTTCACGATCCCGCCGCAGCGCGCGGCGGGTCGCGTGCACCGGCGCCGCTGGCGGACAGCGATCGCCAGTTCCGGCGTGGAGGCATCCTGGCCTCTATTTTTTGACAAGGTCCACGAAATCAGCCATAATTTCGGGCTTCGGTCGGGCTGATAGCTCAGTCGGTAGAGCAGCGGACTTTTAATCCGTTGGTCGCGAGTTCGAGTCTCGCTCAGCCCACCACCCCGAATTCTCGCTTGAGCCCAAGCTCTCCATCCCCGGGGAGCTTGATGCCATGGCACCCAAAAACGCCGCTTTCGAAGCGGCGTTTTTTTTTGCGCGGCTCCTCGCCTGGAGCCGCGCCGGTATCCGAGTACCGGTGCTCCCCGGCGGGCCGCTGCGCGGCGCGCCGCTTCAGGATTCGCGACCGACCCTTGGGCTCTGATCGAGCCGTCTCCCGCCGATCGACCGATCTGGCCGCAATGGCCATCGTGGTGTGCGGGGCGATTCCGCAGCCGTTGTTGATCGGCCACTTTCTTGCGGATGAATCAGATTCCCGGGAAAGAGCGGTTTCCTTTTATCCGAATATCACGCCATCTGAGCAGCTCGACGGAAATAATTCGAGCTGAAAATACCATTATTGGAAATGGCTTCAGATAATATAAGACCAAGCCGCGGTTTTATAAATATCTATGTGTTTTATTTGTCCTGCTTCCCGCAATAATAATTATTAGAGTGCGGCGTGCGCATTGACATTCGATTGCTCCATCGAAATTAATACCTATGGCGTTACGCATGATGCGTGTGCCGCAAGTGCTCTAATTCATTAGCCAAATCGCCTCGATTCTCGCGAAGGAATCGTGCCGGCGGGGTTATTTCCTTGCTGAATGCACGTAGCGATTTCAATTGGAATCGCAGGATTTCATCCAGGTGGAAATAATGGCTTGCAGGGCCGTTTTTTTGTCGTCGTAATAATGAAAAAATATAAAACTGAAATGCAGGCGGGGTGCAATGCCGATTGGCAAATGCACCGATGCGCAACGATTGTCGTGTCCGTAATGGATACGGGTACGTCATGGTCGTCCTGATGTCCGGGGCGGGTCGATCCCGGTCATGGGGAGCAATGCGCTGGTGCGCGGGCGCCGTCGTCGCGATGGCCCTGGTCGCGACGGGCGGCACGGCCGGGGCCGGTGTGACCGGCGGCAAGACAGCGTCGGTTGGCGCGTCCGCGGGTGCCTCCGGGCCCGGGGAGGCTCCAATCACATTGCAGGCCCTGGTCGAGGCGGCGATGCGCGGCCATCCGCTCGCGCGTGGCGCGCTGCAGGAGCTGGACGCGGCCAAGGTGGACGTGGACGCGGCCCGGCGGCGCTGGTGGCCTTCGGCGTCCCTGGTCATGGAGTCGCACTCGGCTTCCGTCAACTCGCCCGCATCGCGGGGCGCCCAACTCGAGCAGACGCTATGGGATGGCGGCCAGATCAATGCCAATATCGACCGGGCGCGCGCGGATGTGAGCAAGAGCGAGGCGCGGGTCACATGGCAGCGCCAGCAACTGGCGCTGCAGGTCATCGGCGCCTGGCAGTCGCTGATCAGCGCCCGAGACCGGATTGCCATTTCCGAGGCAACCATGACCCGGCTGCGCGGCTACGAAGCCCAGATGCGCCGCCGGGTGGCGGCCGATGCTTCGCCGGCGGTCGACATCGAATTGGCGCTGTCGCGCCTGCGGCAGACGGAAGTCGACCTGACGACGGCGCGTTCCGCCCTGCGGCTGGCGGCACAACGGATCGAGCAATTGTCGGGCGTGGCCGGGCTGGACGCTGAGGCCGACACGCTGGCCGCGTGGCCCGACGCGCAGCAGGTCAAAGACGTTTCGGCCCGCTTGCTGGCGGAAGACGTCGGCGCCCAGGCATGGGACAGCGCGGCCGTGAAAATGGCCCAGGGCGATGTGGCCGTCATGCGGGCCCAGCTCGACGCCAAGTCGGCGCAACGTTGGCCGACGGCCTACCTGCGCGTCAACCGCCCATTGGGCGATGCCTATCCGGGCGCGCGCACCGACCGTGGCGTATCCGTGTTCGTGGGCCTGCGCTATACGCCGGGCGCAGGGTTCTCGACCGGTGTCGAGGCCGATGCCCTGCGCGAGCGCGTGTCGGCGGCAAGCATGGCCGTGGACGCGGCCTGGCTCGAACAGCGCGAGGCGATGCTCGGCGATATCGATCAGATCGCGGCGGCCGAGAATCAGTTGGCGGCGCTGGAGAGCGCCGTCACCGGCTCGCAGCACGTGCTCGACTCCTATTCCCGTCAGTTCACCGCCGGACGCAAGACCTGGATCGACCTGTTGAATGCCGTGCGGGAACTGGCGCAGAACCAGTACGCCCGGGCCGACTCGCAGGCCGCGCTGGCCGCGGCCGCCTATCGCCTGCAGGTGCGCCTGGGCGCGACGGAGCTGGCGCCGTGAGCGCCGTCCCCAAGATGGAGCCGCTGGAGTCGCTGGCCTGGGCATTGAACCGGCTGGCCACGTTGCAGGGCGCGGTGCTGGATCCGCTGCAATTGCGGTCCGGCCTGCGTCAATGCGCCGGCGTCCAGCATCCCGCCGAGTTGCTGGTTCTGTTGTGCCGCCTGTTGGGGGTGGGGGCGCCGCAGGGGTTGCGGCGTCCCGATGCCGCGCATTTGCCGCTGCTGTGCCATCTGCCGGACGGCCAGTGGGGCATCGTGACCGACCTGGCGCCCACGGGCGACTGGATGGTGGCATGCGGCACCGTCACCCAGGCGTTCGCGAGCGCCGCGCTGCAAGACCGCTGCACGCGGATGCAACTGGCGCCGGCGGGTTCTTCCGCGGTCAGCGGCCATCCGGTCGGGCCGGCACCGGCCGAGACCTTCCGCTCGCGTCGCAACGCGGCCATCCGGCCGTACCGCGGCGCGTTGATCGAAGCGTGCGTGGGCTCCGTGATGGTCGGCCTGCTGGCGCTGGCCACCTCCATGTTCTCGATGCAGGTGTATGACCGTGTCATCCCCACGCGTGGCGAGTACACCCTGTTCGTGCTGGCGACCGGGGTATTGATCAGCGTCCTGATCGAACTCGCCGTCAAGATCGCTCGGGCCCGCGTGATGGATCACGTGGTGGTCGGGGTCGACGGCATGCTTTCGCGCGACATCTTCCATCGCCTGATGTCGCTGCGCATCGATCAGGTCCCGGCTTCCGTCGGTTCGCTGGCGGCGCAGATCCGCGGCTACGAACAGGTGCGCGCGTTCTACACCGCGTCTTCGTTGTTCACGCTGGTCGACTTGCCGATGGCACTGGTGTTCGTGGCGATCGTGATGGCGCTGGCTACGCCGGCGGTGGGCCTGGTGTTGCTGGGGTTCGCGCTGGTCGCGCTGTTCATCGGCCTGGCATCGCAGCGCCGGATCGCGCGCCAGGCCAAGGAGGGCGCGGCGTATGCCAATCTCAAGACGGGCCTGCTGGTGGAGGCCGTCGAAGGGGCCGAGACCATCAAGGCCGGCGCGGGCGGGTGGCGCTTCCTGTCGCGCTGGCTCGATGTCAGCGCGCGGACCATCGCCAACGATCTCAAGATGCGCCACCTGAGCGAAAACGTGGGGTATCTGGGCGGCTCCATCCAGCAACTCAGCTATGCCTCGTTGATCGTCGTGGGCGCCCTGACGGTGATGCACGGCGAGATGACCACCGGCGCCCTGATCGCCTGCTCCATCCTGAGCGGCCGGATCCTGAATCCGATCCTGGCGGTGCCGGGCTTGATGATCCAGCGCGCGCATGCGCTGGCCGCCGAGGACGGCCTGGAAAAACTCTATCAACTCAAGACCGACAACCACGGCGTGCGGCGTCCGCTGGCGCCGGAGCGGATCGAAGGACGCTTCGCGCTCGAAGACGTGTCGTTCGCCTATGGCGACAATCCCGTGGCCCTGCGCGTGCCGAACCTGCGCATCCAGCCGGGTGAAAGAATCGCGGTGGTCGGGCCGATCGGGTCGGGCAAGTCGACACTGCTGCGCGTACTGACCGGCATGTACGTGCCGCAATCCGGGCGCGTGCTGCTGGACGACCTGGATCTGTCGCACATCAGCCGGCTGGCGTTGAGCCGGCAGATCGGCTACCTGCAGCAGGACCACCGCCTGTTCCAGGGCACCCTGCGCGAGAACCTCCTGATCGGGCTGCCCGATCCCGGCGACGAAGAGATCCTGCGCGCCATGCGCCGCACCGGCATGGATCGCATCGTGGCCGCGCATCCGAAGGGCCTGGACCGGCCCATCGTCGAAGGCGGGCGGGGATTGAGCGGCGGGCAGCGGCAACTGGTGGCGTTCACCCGCCTGGTGCTGTGCCGGCCGCGGATCATCCTGCTGGACGAGCCCACCGCGTCGATGGACGACGACCAGGAGCGCCGTTGCCTCGGCGTGTTGGCCGAAGAGGCGCGGGCCGGCGCGACGCTGGTGGTCGTGACCCACAAGCCCAATGTGCTGCCGTTGGTCGAGCGCGTCGTGGTCATGATCGGCAACGGCATCGTCAGGGACGGCCCGCGCGATGCGGTATTGAAAGACCTGGAGGCCGCCCGGCGCGATGATGATGCCCGGCGCGCCGCCGGAGCCTCGCTGGGCGTGGCGGGAGCGCAGGCATGAGCCGGCTGATCATTGATTCCCGCTCGCGCGGCAAGGGGAATGCCCTGGCGCCGATGTTGCCCGCGGACGGATCGGATGGGGTCTCGCTGGCCACGCCGCCGCGCCGGGCGCGCTGGTGCATGCGCGCCATGTTCGCCGGCCTGTGCGCGTTGCTGGCCTGGGCCGCGGTGGGCAAGATCGACCAGGTCACGCGGGCGCCCGCCCAGATCATCGCCGCCGCGCGCACCCAGGTGATCCAGTCGCCCGATGGCGGCATCATCACCCAACTGCATGTCAGCGAGGGCGACGTGGTCCATGCCGGCGACGTGCTGGCGACGCTGCAGGAAGAGCGGGCCCGCGCCGCCGTCAGCGACAGCAACGCCAAGGTGGCGGCGCTGCGGATCACGCTGGCGCGCCTGCATGCCGAGGTCTATGGCACCCCGCTGGCGTTCCCCTCGGATCTGCGGGATTACAAGGACTACATGCGCAATCAGCGCGACCTGTACCGGAAGCGCCGCACCGCGATCAAGGAAGACCTGGCGGCGCTGCGCAACATGCTGTCGCTCGCGCGCCAGGAACTGTCGATCAACCGCAAGCTGGTGGCCACAGGCGACGTCAGCCAGGCGGAGATCCTGCGGCTGCAACGCGCGGTCGCCGACATCGAGGCGCAGATGACCAGCCGGCGCAACAAGTATTTCCAGGACGCGCAGGCGGAAATGACCAAGGCGCAGGAAGACCTGACCAGCCAGACCGAGCAGTTGCGCGACCGCAATCAGGTGCTGGAACAGACGCGGCTGATCGCCACGGCCGATGGCATCGTCAACAACATCCGCGTCAACACGATAGGGGCGTGGTGCGTCCCGGCGAGACGGTCATGGAAATCCTGCCGACCGGCGGCGACCTGCTGGCCGAGGCGCGGGTCGGACCCGCCGATATCGCCTTTGTCCAGGTGGGCCAGAGCGCCAACGTGCGCATCGATGCCTATGACTCCTCCATCTTCGGCGTCATGTCGGGCGAGGTGAGCTACATCAGCCCCGACGTGCTTCAGGAAGAGACACGCCAGGGGCCTTCGCATTACTACCGCGTCCGCATCCTGATCCGGGAAGCGGAGTTCAAGCGCCATTCCTCCGAACAGATCCAACTGCGGGCGGGCATGACCGCCACCGTGGACATCAAGGCGCGCGAGCGCACGGTGCTTCAGTACCTCGCAAAGCCCATCACCAAGGGGTTGCAGCAATCGCTGGGTGAACGCTGACCTGCCTTGTCTTGCCGGGCGTGACAGGCCCGGGATTTTGATTCTCCTTTTGTGAAACCACCGCCATGAAAAATCGATTCAGGACGCTCTCCACCTTTGCCAAAGACGGCCGCATTCCGCTGAACTTCAAGCTCTCCGACGTCAAGGCCATGGCGATCGTCGGTGTCGACGTGGTCGCGCTGATGAAGGATGGCAGCCGAGTGCTGTTGCCCGGCCTGGCAGTGAAGATCCTGGAGCGCCCCTCGCCCGAATTGCAGTTCGATGACCAATCGCTGTCGGGTGCGGAGCTGTTCTCCAAGGTGGATATCGACAGCACCGCGCTCAAGGACGCCGCCGAGGCGCTGCAGGTGCCGATCTCCGAACCCACGACGCAAGAGACGCTCGGCTTCGCCGAGGAGGCGGCGGCCGTGCCGTCGGACAGCGCGCAGGGCGCGCCCAAGGAGGATGGCAAAGGCACGGGGGAACCCTTGGCCTGGTACCAGGAGTACGGCTGGATGTTCGGCGTGGTCGGCCTCGTTGGCCTGGCGCTGGGGCTGTCCAGCCAGAAGGGCAAGAGCAAGGGCAAGGAAGAAGACAGGCCGGCCGCGCCGGCGCCCGCGCCAGACGCCGGGGAGCAGCCGGAGGCTGGCGGGAGCACGCCGTCGCCGACGCCGGACCCTGACGGCGACACGCCGGCAAAGCCGGCCGTCACGGTCACGGGGGGCATCGCGGCCGGGGTGTTCAACCATGCGCAGACGCTGTCGATTTCGCTGTACGACGGCCAGGGGCAGTCGCTGGGCGAGGGCGACCTGGTGCTGGGCCCCGGCGGCCAGGTGCTGTCCTACCGCGCCGAACTGCCGTCCGACTATGTCGGCCTGGTGCGCGTGGTGGTGTCCGACAAGGCGCGCGACGGCCAGGGCTATATCGATGAATATCGCCAGGCCTTGGCGCTGGCCCAGGGGATGACGGCGGAGCAGGCGGCGCAATTCGCCGCGACGGATTTCCCCACGCTGAGCGCAATCGGCTACCGCGCCGAGGGGCAGACCGAACTGTCGATCTCGGTGACGCCGCTGACCGAACTCGTCACGCGCCTGGTGGGCGCGCCGGCCGATCCCTCCGCGCCGCTGGACGGGGTGTCGGCCGAGCAGGTCAACGCGATGGCGGCCGCGGTGACCAAGCTCATGTCGCAGTTCACCAGCGATGCGCAGCTCGTCGACATCCTGGGGCCGGTGGTGGCCATCAATGCCGACACGTTCGCGCAGGCGTCGGTCGCGGCGCAGGCTTATGGCAAGGTGCTGGCGGCCCTGGCCGGCATGGATTCGGTGTCGGGCGCGCTGGGCAACACCCTGCAGCTTCTGGCCGGCGGCCTGGCGCCGGATGCCGATGGCGCCTTGCGGATCGCGCCGACGATCGAGGGCGCGGTCCTGCTGGCGGCCATGCAGGAAGCCAATGTGCTGCTCGGCAGGCTGGTCGATCCCGCCCTGTTCGATACCTTCACGTTGCCGCAGATGCCCTGGGCGTCCGTGGCGGCGACGTTCACGGACGCGGAGGCGTCGCCCCTCCCCGCGCTCGATGCGCTGGGCAAGGATGCGCAGCCGTCGGTGACGGTGTCATGGACCGGCAGCGCCGACCGCATCAGCGCCGGCCAGCGCGTCGAGCTGCATCTGCTCGATGGCCGCACCATCCTGTCGCGCGTGTTGACGGCGGAGGACGTGGCCGCCGGCAGCGTGGTGCTGCGGGCCGGGGACTACGGCGAGAACACATTGGGCGAGGACGGCGCCAAGCGCTTGTTCGCTGCAATCGTCGACGACCAGGGCGAGTTGATCGCCGGATCCGACCTGCGGACCTATGGGTTGGTCAGCGTGGAGGTCGATGAGATCACCGGCCTGAGCGCCGATACCGGCGTTTCGCCCAGCGACTTCATCACCAATCAGCCGGTGCAGGCCGTGTCCGGCCACTATCTCGGCACGTTGGGGCCCAACACCCATATCGAGGTGTCGGCCGATGGCGGCAAGACCTGGGTGGAGGCCGAGGCGACGCCCGCCGCTGATGGCGCGAGCGGCGGCACCTGGGTCTCCGGCTTCCTGCGGCTGGACGGCGAAGGCGAGGACGCGCGGCTGCTGACGCGTGTGGCGGTGTCTGGTGTCGACGGCGAGCAGCCGTTGACGCTGCCCGGCGCCTCGCATGCATTCGTGCTGGACGTCACGCCGCCGGACGCCCGCGTGGCTTCCATCGACAGCATCAGCACGCCGTTCGCGGGCGCGGTGCTGCCGGGCGGCTTCCTGTTCACGCAGCCGGCGCAGACGATCCGCGGCAAGGTGCTTGGCACGGTGACCAGTGACGACCGGATCATGGTGTCGATCGACGGCGGCGCCACGTGGACCGTGGGCGAGCTGTCGGCCGACGGCGCGTCATGGAGCGTCGCGGTGGGATTCTCCAGGTACGGCGCGGGCGACATCCTGGCGCGCATCAGCGACGTGGCCGGCAACACGACGGAAACCGTGTCGCACCCGTACCAGTACACCGAGCCCACGCTGGTCGGCATACAGCCGACCCAGGCCGCGCAGATCGTCATGGTGGCCGACGACGTCGGCGATCCATCCACCGATCCCTACGATTTCGTGGGCGCGCTCAGTTCCAACATGAGCACCGACGATCGGCGGCCTTCCTTCAGCGGCACGCTCAGCGCGGCGCTGGAAGGCGACCAGGTGCTGGTGCTGGCCGATAGCCTGAACGGCGGAGCCGAACGCTTGCTGGGTTACGCCAACGTGGCGCCGGCCGGCGAGGGGCAATTGCCGCAATGGTCCTTCACGCCGGTGTCGGACATGGCGTTTGGCAGCCATCACGTCGTGGTCAAGGTGTTCTCGCCGGGCCTGGATGCGTACGCGCCGGTCTATCCCGAGGGCGTCGATGCCGATGCGCCGGACGCAACGTCCAACTGGGGCTCCTGGGACGTCAACGTGCAGTCGCTGTCGTTCGACGGCGTGATCGTTCCGGGCGTGACCGAAGTCAACCTGTTGGAGACCACGAGTCCCGTGACGGACTACACCCAGCCTATCCTGACGGGCGCGCTGGGCAGCCTGCCCGCGCCAGGCGAGTACGTGGCCATCTACGACGCCCTCAATGGCGGCGCGCCGACACTGGTGGGCAAGGCGGACGTCACGCCTGCCAGCGAAGGCTCGGGAGCGACGTGGCGCTACGAATTCCCCGCTGACAGCGAACTGAGGGATGGCGTCCACCGGCTGCGCGCCGTGGTCGAGCGCGCCGGGCCGGAGGATGGGGCGCCACAGGCCCTGCTCAGCGCGGCTCCGCCTGCCGTCATCGTAAGCACCGAGCTGCCCGAGCAGCAGGTGGTGATCGACCAGGTCATGGATGACGTGGGCGTCTACACGGGCCTGATCGTCAGCGGCGCTTCCACCGACGACACGCAACCTTCGCTGTCCGGGACGCTGTCAGGCCCGTTGCTCGCGGGGCAACGCCTGCAAGTCCGCGTGGAGGACGTCAACAATCCCGGCCGGTCCTTCTCCTACCAGCCGCAGATCGATGAAACGGGCCTTGCCTGGTCGCTGCGGATCGATCCCCCGCTGGCCGAGGGCAACTATCGCCTGATGGCGGGCGTGGTGAACGGCGGCGACGCCATGGGACCGCGGCATGCCGAATTCGATCTGCGTATCAACAGCCTGACCTTCAGCGAGCTGGATGACGCCGCCGGCCCCATCAGGGGCAATGTGTTCGACGGCGACGGTCCGTTCCTGACCGACGACCATGCGCCGGTGCTGCGCGGCCAACTGGGCACCGCGCTGGGAGAGGGCGAGGCGTTGCAGATCGTGGCGGCGCAAGAAGGGAAGGAGACGGTGCTGGGCCAGGCTTCGCTGATCGAGCGCCCGCAGGGCGGATTCACCTGGCAACTGGAGCTGGGCGCGTCGCAAGGCGGCGCGGGTGAGTTGCCGGAAGGGCATTCCACCTTGTCGGTGCGAGTGGTGGACACGGCCAGCGGGCAGATTCGTCTGGCGGTGGACCGGGAAATTGACTTCGATGATGGCACGCCCACGGGGGTCGTCAACATCACTGAGGTTCGTGACCAGATTCCGGGCAACAGCGGCTTCGTCGGCGCGCTGGCTCCCGGTCAGAGCACCGATGATCGCCGGCCGCTGATCTCGGGCGTGCTGCTGGACGGGAATACGCTGCCGGCATCGCGCGCAGTGCAGGTCGTAGACTCCGTGAGACAGCCCGATGGCAGGGTGGTCGAGAACGTACTGGGCCTGGCCACGCTCAATGCCGACGCCGCCGACGGCAGTTGGCGCTTCACGCCGCCCGGAGGCCTGGAACTGGGTGACCATACGTTCTCGGCCCGGATCGTCAACCGGGCCAACGGGCAATTGGGACCGGTGGGCCAGACATTCACCGCCAGGGAAAGCCAACTGACCATCAACGCGGTCCAGGACAGTGTCGGTGCGCTGCAGGGCAATCTGCTGGATGCGAAGCTGTTCGCCCAGCCGCCCTTCACCGACGACGTGCGCCCGCAGTTGTCGGGCAGGCTGGGCATGCCGCTGGGGCCGAATGAGCGCGTCGCGGTCTATGATTCGGTCGATGGCACCGCTGCGGTCCTGCTGGGCGTGGCGACCGTGGCGGACACCACCTGGAGCTTCCAGCCAACCGCGGGTTTGAGCAACGGCGCGCACGGGTTCCAGGTCAGGGTGGAGCGGATCGTCGCCGGTGCAAGGCCTCAGGTCCTGCTGTCGGATTCGACGGTTCCCATCACGATCGACGCCGTCGCCCAGCCGGTGACGGCGGTGGTGCTGACGGTGAACGTAACCGATCGCGTGGGCGCCGATGGCTCGCAGGTGGGGCCGGTCGGCTTTCGCGCCAGCACCGACGACCGGAGGCCGGTCGTCAGCGGCACTCTGAGCGAGGCGGTGGGGGCGAGCCAGCAAGTGCAGGTGTTCCTGTCGCGCGAGGACGGCGCCATGCGCCGCCTGGGCGCGGCAACCCTGAACGGCGTCAACTGGACCTACACCCTGACCGAAGCATTGCCGGATGGGCTCGCGACGCTTCACGCGCGAGTGGTGGCGGTCAATTCGGGGCTGACCAGCAATACGCTGGCGACCTCGGTGAACGTGAACAGCATCCAGGTGTCCGAAGTGGTCGAACCGACCACGGGCGTCAATGTGCTGGGCCGGGATGGCCATGGCACCGCCGACAACCAAGTGACGCTGCGTGGCCAGCTCGGGGCGCCGCTGCTGCTGCCGTCGGAGCGGGTGACGATCTACGTGAAGGGCGAGGGCGCCGCGCTGTTCACGCCGGTTGGCGTGGCGAAGTTCGAGGCGAACGGCACCGACTGGACTTTCAGCCTGCCGCAAAGCAATGGCGCGCCGCGAGTCTGGCAGGAGGGACGCTACGAGGTGTCGGCGCGTATCGAGGATGCCTCCACGCGCGCGGTGCGGGCGGTGACGAAGGTGGGCTTCACGGTCGACACCCAGGTTCCCCAGGAACACGCGGAAATCGTCGGCTACGAAGACCACGCCGGGCCGCTGCAGGCCCTGTTGACCCAGGCGGGCGTCAGCACCGATGACACTCGCGGCATCGTGCGCGGCAAGCTCGACAAACCGATCAACGCCGATACCCGCCGCGTGGTGTTGTATGACCGTATCGACGGTCAGATGGTGCGGCTGGGAGAAGCCTTGGCCACGGACACCGAGTGGACTTTCCAGAACCGGGAACCGCTTGGGGCTGGTGTCCATACGTTCCTGGCGCGAGTCGAGAATATCGTATTGGGCAAGGAGGGCGATGCCTCGTCGGAATTCACCATCCATGTGCAACAGGTAACCCTGGACTCCATCGCGGATCCGGCGCACCTGGACCAGAACATCCTGCTGCCCGGGGTCGATGGCGCCTCGAAACAGGGGAAGTTCGTTTTTGGCGGTCACCTGGGCGCGCCGCTGGGAGAGGGCGAAGTCCTCAAGCTGGTTATCGACGATGCGCCTCGCGATGGCCATGTCACGTTCGATCAGGCCAGCCTGACGTGGTCGGGCACGCTGGCCGATGACGAAGTCCTCGGGGATGGCGCCCATGTCATCGCCGTCCAGGTCACGGACCATGACGGCGCCGAACTGCGGGCGGTGTCGGCATCGCATACGGTCTACATCGACGGTGGCGCGCCCACCGAGACCGCGACGATCAGCCAGGCCCGCGACATATACGGGGCGGGATCCTCATTCACGGGCGCCAACGCCACCGGGGTGCCGTCCGACGACGCGCTGCCACAGCTCAAGGGCACCGTTTCCGCGCGGCTGGCCGGCGGGCTGAGCGTGGCGGTGTACGGCCGCTTGCCCGGGCAGGCCGATCAGGTCCTCCTGGGCTATGCCACCGTGGATGCGAATGCCGAATGGACGTTCCAGGTCGACCGGGAGCTTCCCTTCGGCGACACGGTATTCAATGCCCGCGTGGTCAACCGGGCGGATCCTCAGACCCTGCAAGGCCCGCTTTCGTCGGACTTCGTCGTGCACCAGCAGTCCGTGAGCATCACGGCGCTGATCGATGACCAGGGGGATGTCCGCGGAGATCTGTTCGCGCTTGAATCCCTCGGGGCAAACGGACGCCCGGTCCTCATGCGCACCGACGACGCGCGTCCGACCTTGAAGGGCCATCTGGCCCAGCCGCTCGGCAGTGGCGAGGTGCTGGCGATCTTCCGAGGCAGCAACAGGCTCGGCGAGGCCCAGATGGACGCCGACGGAGTGTCGTGGTCCTTCACGCCGCAGGCGGACGTGGAGGCGGGCAGCCAGCGCTTCAGCGCCGTGCTGCTGACGTCCGACGGGGTGTCGCGCATGTCGGCGCAAACCCCGGAAATCACGGTGTCGACGCTGCGGCCGGGTCATGCGGTGGCCATCACGTCGGTGCTGGATTCGAACAATCTGCTGGGTACGTGGGACCGGACCGCGCGCGGGCAGGAGGTGCCGCGGCGCGAGGTGGTGACGACGGCGGTGCTCGACGATACGCGTCCGCGCTTGTCGGGCACCGTGGGGCAGGCGCTGAACGCCTTCGAGGTGCTGCGGGTCTACGCCGAGCATGACGGTGTTGTCCAACTGCTGGGCACGGCCAATACCGACGGCCTGACCTGGTCGTTGCGGCCGCCGGTATCGCTGCCGGCCGGCGCAAGCCATATTTACGCGGCCATCGAGAACAGAGGGGATAGCTTCGGCGCGGTGCGGTCGGATGCGGTCGATGTCAACGTGCTGTCGCTCTCGCCGATATCGGTGCAGGACCTGTCGGCGCAGGGCGCTGTCGAAACGCTGCGTCCGATCCTGCGGGCCAGGGTGAATACGGATAGAACGCAGGGACTGTCGGTGCGCGTGCTGGTCGATGGTGACGTGGCAGGCGAGGCGTCCGTCGGCGCGGACGGCGCGTGGACGTTCCAACTGCGCGCGGACCTGGCGACGGGCATGCACCGGGTCGAATACGTGTTGCTCGATGGCGGCGTGCCGGTCGAGGCGGTACGGAGCCTGGCGCCCGTTAATGTCATGGTGAGCGGCGCCGATGCGCCCGCGTTCGGCGTCACCTTGACGACAGGCGCCGAGCCCATCTTCACCGACCGCGGCTTGACGATGCTGACCGGCACCACCACCGAGGCGGTGACGCCGGGCATGGGCGTCATGGTGTCCGTCGACGGCAAGGACGTGGGGTTGGCCGGGTTCGATGCCTCGGGTACCAATTGGTCCTACACGCTGTGGGCGCAGTCGCCGGGCGCCCACCAAGTGGCTGTCAGACCGGTCAATCTGGCGACGCTGGCGCCGGCCCCGGACAGCGAGGCGCGGACCACCGTCTACCAGAATGCGATCACGATCGACGCGCCTGACAACGCGCAGCTCCTGGCGGACGGCGGACTGGTGGCGTTGATCGGCAGCGGCGACCTGATGTTGTCCGGCCACCTGGCGAGCGAGTTGCCGGCCGGGACCACGCTGCAGGTACGGCGCGATGGCGTGGCATTGGGAAGCGCGACGCTGGAAGGCAAGAAATGGAGCTATGCGCTGACGTCTTCCGATCAGTTGGCGGGGGATCATCAGTACAGCGTGGTGGCGCTGCCAGCGGGCGTGGATGCCGGGGATGCCAGCGTGGCGCCCGCGTTGTCGGCGCAGACGGCGTTGACGCTGGTGGCGGCCGGAAGCGGGCCGAGTCCGGATCTGTTCGCGTCGATCACGGGGCTGATCGACGGCCAGCGGCCGGGCCAGTTGAGCGCCAATTCCACCATCGAGGGCCAGATCGCGACATTGCGCGGCACCGTCAGCACCGCTTTGGGTGGACAGGATCAGATCGTGGTCTACGGACAACCGCAGGACGGCGAGCGGCAGCGGCTGGGCGTGGCCCGGATGTTGACCGACACGACCTGGGAGTTCCGGATAGGCGAGGCCCTGCCGTCGGGCTCCTACACGCTGAGCGCGATTCCCGAGAACCGGTTGACGGGGATCGGCAACGACATCGCCGCGGCGATAGCCAATTTCCAGGTCCAGCATCTCACCATCACCGAGCTGAACGACCAGACGGGGGCCTTGCAGGGCAACCTGCTGGATCAAGATCCAGGCTCGCGCCTGACCGACGAGGCCACTCCGCTCATCAAAGGCACATTGAGCGCGCCGCTGGCCGAGTTCGGGCAACGCCTGCGCGTGTCGGATACCTTCAATGGCGCCACCTCCGAGCTGGGCCAGGCCGTGATCGACAGGGCCGACCCGCTGAAATGGTCCTTCCGGCCGGATGCGCCGCTGCTGGACGGCCGGCACGTCCTGTCGGTGGAAGTGGTGGGGGCCACCACCGCCATTGCCGAGACCGGGGACAGCGTGTCCTTCCGCAAGGACAGCAGCACGCCCGCCCAGACCGTGTCGATCGTGACCGTGCGCGACGATGACGGCCCGGTCGTGGGCAATGTGCCGATGGGTGGGGACATCGACTTCCGGCGTCCGCTGGTTTCCGGCAGGCTCAGCGCGGCGTTGTCGAACGCGCAGGTGTTGCGCCTCTGGCAGGATGACGGCCAGGGCAACGTCAGCTACCTGGGTGACGCCACGGTCACCGGAACCAATTGGCAATGGCGCAGCGACGTGGACATGGCGCTCGGCACCGTCAATCTGTTCGCGACCGTGGACAACGCTGCCCGGGCGGGTACCACCTATACCGCGCAGGATAGCGCGATCCATGGCAGGCCTTCGCCCACCTTCAGCTTCCACCTGCAAGGGCTGGAGGGCATCGAGGTCAAGGACGCCAAGGGCGTCGTGGTGGGGCAGAACACCAGCGAGCGGCAGTTCACGATCAGCGGAGCGCTGGCCGCGCCGCTGGCCGATGGCGAGTACGTGGAAGTCCGCGACGGCGCCCAGCTCCTGGGACGCGCCAGTGTTCAAGAGCAGCAGTGGCATTTCGACATCGAGGTGCCGCTGGGCAATGGCCAGCACGACTTCAAGATCTCGATCGGCGGCGCCGGCAACAGCCCCACGACGCCGTTGGTGTTCGAGACGCTGGCCGTCAACGTGCATGACGCCGCGCCGGACCCCTTGCAGGCGGGGTTGATCGAGGCCGTGATCGTCCTGCCGACCGGGCAGGTGCTGTCGGCCGGCAGCCGTTTCGACACGCTTGCGGCGCAAAGTGTCCGGCCTGGCCAGAGCCTGGATGGCAAGCGGGTCGGGATCTTCGGCACGCTGGCGCGGGAGCCGCGCGCCGGTGACCTGGTGCAGGTCTTCGACAACGACGTGCTGCTGGGCGCAGCCGCGGTTGTCGGCACGCGCTGGCGTTTCAACGCGCCGCCCTTGTCCGAGGGCGAACACACGTTCTCGCTGCGCATCAACGAGCAGCCGGTGCCCGCGCCGGATCCGGTCCATGCCGCTGCCTATCCGGTCGTGGTGCTGGGTGACGACGCCATCCGCATCGATGCGCTCGCCAGCCGCGTGGATCCGGCGCAAGCCTTGAACGGATCGTTGTCTCACGGCTTGGGACGGGACGAGGTCCTGGGCGTGTACCGCACGCTGAACGGCGAAACCGTGCGGCTGGGCGATGCCACGGTACAGGGCGCCGCGGACAAGGACGGCCGCTTCGCGTGGTCGTTCACCCCTGCCGCGGGCATGGGGCTGGGCGTGGGCGCACAGACCCTGACCGTGCAGGTCGAGGGGCCGACGCACACGCGCGTTGCCGCGGCGCAGGCGCTGCCCGTGCTCATCGACGAGGCTGCCATTGCGACAGCGGCGACGATATTGTCCGTGTCGACGCCCCAAGCCAGCGGATTGTCCGGCGTGGAGTCTGGCGCGACGATCGCCAGCGCCGCGCTGGTGGTGAGCGGGGCGCTGGACCGCGGTCTGCTGGGCAGCGAGCGGGTCGTCCTGTATGACGGCGATACCCGGATGGGCTACGCCAGCGTCCATGCCAATGGCCGCAACTGGACCTACGTGTCGCCAGGGTTGAACAATGGCTCGCACACGTTGACCGTGGCGGTGGAGAACGAACCGGGCGTCAAGGGGGCAACCTCGCAGCCGTTCGCGTTGACCATCGCCGCCCCTGCGCCGGGCCAGGTCGTCACGCCGGTCAGCGTTCAGAACGGCGACGCGGCGCTGGGCAGCGCGGTGCAGCTCGATACCGGCGGGTTCTCGGTATTCGCGTGGAATATGGGGGGTGCGCAGGCGACCAATATCAACAACATCTGGGCGACTTCCACGGCCAATCCCGCTGGCCAGGGGCAGTTGCCGGAGCTTAACTTCAGGGGGTACAACAGCGCGCTGCTGCCGGGTGTGCCGTATGCCACCATCGCCAACTACGTTGGCAGCGGCTGGTTCCACGTCAGCCCCGAACAGGCCGGCATCTGGACATTCCGATCGCCGGTGGTGGACGATTTCGAGATCGTCAGCGTTGATGGCGACCGGGTGATGGTCGGCCGCGAGTATCTGCGAAATGGCATCCAAGGCGACGTCAGCCTGGATGCGGGCTGGCACTACCTGCGGGTCGATACCGGCAACACCGGCGGGGTGGGGTCTTGGGTGATGCAATGGCGCCGCCCAGGCGAATCCGAGTTCAGCGTGATCCGCGACGTGCAAACCGGTCCAACCGAGCAGGGCGTGGCCCTGGGGGCGAAGGACGCGGACCACCACGTGAAGCTGGACTATACGTTGAGCGCGCCCCTGGGCAAGGACGAGACGTTGCAGGTGGTGGACTTGACGGCGCATCGAACGGCAGAGGGGCTGCGCGTGCAGTTCTGGAATCTGCCCCAAGATGCCAACCGCAGCTTCCCGGACGCATTGGCGTTGACCGCGACCGTGGCGCCGGTGGTGTCCCGCATGGCCGACAACCTGCCCTACGATTGGCGGCACGCGTTCGACAGCGGCGTGACCATGTCCGACGCTTCGCTGATCGGGCGGGCGACGGGTTGGTTCCATGTCGCGCAGGCGGAGGCCGGCACCTGGCTGATCCGCAGCACGACCCGGGACGATCAGGTTCAGCTCAAAATCGACGGCTACACCCTGCTGTCGCCCGACAGGGGAATGCCCCACGGGCAGTATGCCTCCCTGCACCTGGAGGCGGGATGGCACTACCTGGATTCCACGCTGTTCCAGCAGGGGGTCCTGAGAGATGACTGGCACGTCAGCGTCATCAAGCCTGGAGAGACCGCCTTCGCGCCGCTGACCGGATTCGCGCAGTTCGAGTCCGCCGTGTTGGGCAACGCGGTCAACGAGGCCGGGGACCCCACCGCCTTCTCCTTCCAGGCCCAGGTCGACGATGGCCAGAGTCATACCTTGTTGGCGACCGTGACCCCGGCCGGCGCGGACGGGCCGGTGTCCGACCCGATGACGCATGGCGAGCCCGGCATGGTGTTCCTGGCCAATGGCGCCTTCGGCATCGTCGACAAGAAAGTCGAGGTCACGGGCGACGGGCAGTTGGTCGATTTCGCGCGCAGCCACGGCACGATCAACGCGGTGGATCTGGACGCCGACAAGGCGGCCCATGAGCAGGGCAATACCCTGGTCATGGACTCTACCGATGTGCGGCTGATGTCGGATGTCGGGTCGGCCATGTCCCTGAGCAACGACGGCTTGTTGAACGGCGCGTTCCGCCAGTTGGTGGTACAGGGAGGCGAGCACGATGTGCTGCAGTTCGGCCAACTGGGTGGCGCGCGGTTCTGGACGGAAAGCGGCCAGATCAAAGGGAACGACGGAGCCGATTACACGGTGTTCACCGAATCCTCACTGGCGCTGCAGGTGATCGTGGACACCCACGTCGCGCTTGCGCTGGACAGCGCGCTGCATTCCAGCGCCCATCCGGTCATCTGAGAGGGTTGTGATGCAAAGTCAATCTTCGTCAAACATCAACTACTGGCCGGGCTTCGTGGACGCCTTCTCCAACCTGGTGCTGGCGCTGGTCTTCGTGATCGTGATCCTGGCCATGTCGCTGGGGATGTTCAGCGGCATCATGGCCAAGATGGCGATCCAGCGGGCGCTGGTCGAGCAGCGCCTGGATGAATCGCGGGCGGCCTCGGCCTCGCTGGCGGGGGATGGCACGGGCGGAGCGTCGGCGGGCGGCAAGGATCCCGCCGCGCGGGCTGTCGCGCAGCCGCAGGCGCGCGACGGGGGCGATCAGGCGCAGGACGCACATGCGGAGGAGGCGATGGATGCCTCCGATAGCGCCGACGATGTAAAGGCGCAGGCCTCGCCGCCCGCGCAGCCGGCATCGGCGCCGCCTGGCAACGACCCGCGGCCTGAACAGACGGCGGAGGCAGGCGGTGACGCGCCGGGCATGCCGGCCGCCGTTCACGCCGAGCCCGCTTCCAGCGCCGATGTCGGAGCCGTGTCCGGTGGGCGCGAAGGCGCGGCGCGGGACGATGCCTCCCCCAGGCGGGAGGCGCAGGCAAGCGCTGCCGCCGCCAGGGAGGAGGATGCCCTGGAGCATGCGACCTTGCGCCGCGAGAACGATGCCCTGCGGCAGGAACTGGCTGCCTTGCGCAAGAAGCAGGCTGCGCTGGAACATGGGGCGGGGAACGGGGCGGGTCGCAACGAGGCGGGAGCGGGCAAACAGAAACCGGTCGACAAGTTCGGGCCGACGATGCCGCAGGAAGACCGCCGTTTCCGCCAGCAGATCGAGGACGACCTGCAACGCACGCTCAAGGAGTTCGAGGCGCGGCGCGACAGCGGCGCCAGCATCGACGTGGTGATCTATGTGCCGAATTACGCGCTCACCGAAAACAAGCGCACGGCTTTGTTCTATCTCATTTCTATCAAGGACTATTTGATGAAGCGGAAAGTGGCGCCCGGGCAGATCCGGATGCACATGACCCCGGCGCCCGCCGGGCAGAAAGACATGACGGTCTCCATGTCCGTCGAGCCTTGAGGAGCCGATCATGATTCGTTTCCGATCGATACGCTGGCAAGTGGCGAAGGTGCTGTCGCCGCTGATCTGCGCGGCGGTGGCGTCAGCCATCTGGCCGGACCTGATCAAGCTGGCGCTGGGATCAGGCCACGCCATCACCTTCGTGATCCTGACCGGGATCGCGGTGGGCACCCTGCTCATCGTCAACCAGAGCCTGCGGATCAACACGCGATGGGATGCCCTGAGGCGATTCATCGCCGAGGTCGAGGGCCAGGGCAAGGACTGGCGCACGCTGCCTTATGTCAAGACCACCCTGGGCAAGGTGCTGCTGCGCCAGGAAACGCTGGCGCTGGGGCAGGAGGCCCTGGAAAAGGACGTACAGGACCTGCGGGTGCGCGTCTATCAGGCCCAGATATTGCCGGATTTCCTGGTCGGCCTGATGGTGGCGCTGGGCCTGGTCGGCACGTTCATCGGCCTGATCTATACGCTGGGCGATGTCGGCGGGATGCTGGCGGAACTCAACACGAACTCCGTCGATGGGTCCCAGGTCGAGCAGGTCTTCGGGCGCCTGGTGGCGCAGTTGCAGAGTCCGCTGACCGCCATGGGCACGGCCTTCGCGGCATCGCTGTTCGGCCTGGTGGGCTCGATCCTGCTGGGCCTGATGATGGTGCTGCTGCGGGGGCAGATCGAGGATTACATCCGCGCCGTCCGCAAGTTCATGCTGGAGTGCCTGGACGTTCGCAACCAGCGCCTGAGCATCATGCCTGGCGACGTGGTGAACGAGCAGATGCTGGCGCGCCAGGTGCACCACCTGGGCGAACTGGTCGAGCGGCTGGCGCAGCGCCAGGCCGAGACGCTGCAGTCGCACGAGGCCTTGCAGCGGCAATTGGCGCAGGCGCGCGAACGCGACGAGCGTGTGCAGGCGCAGATCGAGGCGCGCTTCGAGCAGATCGGCGACTGGCAGGACGCGGCGATCGCGCAGGTGAACACCGTCAAGGCGCGCTCGGACTCGATCGACGAGGCGCTGACGCTGCTGATCGAGCGCGGTGGCGCCGTGGTCGGCGCGGTACGGGCGTTGGCGGATGCATCAACCGAGGAGTCGGCCGAGCTGCGCCGCGCCGCCGGCGTGCTGGCGGAGCTGGGCGACGCCCAGAAGGCGCAGAGCCAGGTGCTGGATCAATGCGCGCAGGGGCTGGCCCAGGCGCCGCGGATACTGGAAACGCTGCAGGCCTGGAATCAGGCGGTGAATGCGCACCAGGATGCGCGCCTGCAGGGGTTCGAGACGCAGTTGCAGATGATCCGTGCGTTGCTGGAGCGCAGCCCGGTCGGCGGCGCCTGATTGCCGGCGCGTCCACGCCGCCTGGGGCGGCGTGGATCAGAGCGGCAGCAGCGCCGTTGCCTCGATTTCCACCAGCATGCCATCCAACGCCAGCCGCGGCACCGGGATCAGGGTGCAGGCAGGCGCCAGGTGCACGCCCCAGCGTGACTTGATCTCGTTTGAGAACAGCGCCAGGCGCTCCTGGCTGTGGTCGACCACCAGCACGGTCAACTTGGCGACGTCGAACAGGGTGGCGCCAGCCGCCTGCAGGGCGGTCTGGACGTTGTCCAGCGCCTGGCGCACCTGGGCCAGGAAGTCGGGCGACAGCTCGCCCCGGGTGTTTTCGCCGCCCTGGCCGGCGGCGAACACCAGCCGGGCGGGCGTGTCGGCCACGGCGACGTGCGAGTAGCCATTGGGGCGGGGGTCGTACAGGCCGGGCGGGTTGATGAAGGCGAGCGAGGACAGGGCTGGGGTGATGCGGGACGACATGCGAAGGCTCCGTGGACAAGCGTATTGACGAAGCCGCAGTATCAAACCTCAACCGTGGTTGAGGTCAAGGCGGCGGCCGCCGCCATCACTTGTCGGCCGGGCCGACGGATCAGGACAGGGTGCGCGGCGGCATCGCCGACAGGTCGGCCAGGCTCAGGCCGCAGCCCCGGGCGCGCTCGGCCAGGGTGGCGCTTTGTTCCAGCGCCCGCTTGCTTTCGAGCAGCAGCACGTCGAGCTGTTCGTCCAGCGATGACGCCATGGCCCAGGCCCGCTCGGTGAATTCGACGGAGAAGGCGTCGACACAGGCCTTGCAGATGGCCGTGCCGTTCCGTTCCAGCAGCGGGGCGCCTTGCGCCAGCGTCGAGAGGCAAAAATGACAGGCGAGGGCGCGGCTCATGCGGGGGGGCTCGTGGTCGGGGGAAGGCCGGCCGCAGGGGGAGCGGGGCCTGACCTTCTGGACAACGGCCGATCGGGCGCAGTCTTAAATCGGCGCGTCCGCGTTACCGACCCTTTCAGTTCACGTAGGCAGGGCTCAATGGCGCGGAGATGGCCTGGGGCGTGACGTCGATCACCGTCCCGGCCGGCAGCTTGAAGAACGCGGCGCTGGCGGCCAGGCGCTTGGCCTGTTCCTCCAGCGACGAGGCCGCCGCCGCGGCTTCCTCGACCAGGGCGGCGTTCTGCTGGGTGACGTCGTCCATCTGCGTCACGGCGCCGTTGATCTGGTCGATGCCGACGGACTGCTCGGTCGAGGCCTCGGTGATTTCCGCCATGATCTGGGTGACGCGCTGCACCGACGCCACGATTTCCTGCATGGTGTCGCCGGCGGCGCGGACCTGGTCGGCGCCGCTTTCGACGTTGCTGGAGGACTGTTCGATCAGGTCCTTCACTTCGCGGGCGGCCTGGGCGCTGCGCTGGGCCAGCGTGCGCACCTCGCCGGCGACCACAGCGAAGCCCTTGCCCTGCTCGCCGGCGCGGGCGGCCTCGACCGCCGCGTTCAGGGCCAGGATGTTGGTCTGGAAGGCGATGCCGTCGATCACCGACACGATCTCCGAGATGCGGCGCGAGCTTTCCGAGATGCGGGCCATGGTCTGGACCACCTGGCCGACCGCCTCGCCGCCGCGCAGGGCGATGGCGCGGCTCTCGGCCGCCAGGGTGTTGGCCTGGTGCGCGTGCTCGGTGTTCTGCTTGACGGCCGTGGCCAATTCTTCCATGGACGCGGCGGTCTCTTCCAGCGACGCGGCCTGTTCCTCGGTGCGAGCCGACAGGTTGGTGTTGCCCGAGGCGATTTCGGCCGCGCCGGTGTTGATCTCGGTGACGCTGCGGCGCACTTCGCTGACGGTGCGGGTCAGGCTCTCCTGCATGCGCTTGAGCGCCGTGAACAGCACGCCGATCTCATTCTTGGAATTGACCGTGACGCGCTGGGTCAGGTCGCCGGAGGCGATGCGGTCGAAATGCACCGCGGCGTCCCTGAGCGGTTGCAGCACCTGGCGGCCGATGAAGCGCCAGCAGCCCAGCGCCAGCGCGGCGGCCAGCGCCAGCATGATGATGGTGGACAGCTCGGCCCGTTCGTAGCGCAGGTCGGACGCGGTATTGATCTCGGCGCTGCGGCGTTCGGTGTGCGCCAGGAAGGCGGTCACGCGTTCGGCGAAGCGGGCGTCGGCGCCGCGGGTGTCCACCACGGCGGCGGCATAGCCATCGGCGGATTGTTTCTGCAGCGCCTGCTCCAGCGCCTCGATGCTGCGCACATAGGCGGTGAAGACGGTGTCCAGTTCGCTGGCCAGCTTCAGGCCGGCCTCGGTGCTCTTGGGCACGCGCTGGTAGATGGCGAAGTGCTTGCGCGCTTCCTGCAGGTACTGCGTGGCCTGGTCGACGCTGCCCTGGGCCTGGCTGCCCTTGCCGGACACGATGTCCAGGTAGGCGGCGACCAGCATCAGCCGGCTGCGCAGCAGCAGCGTCTGCGTTTCGTACAGCGGCCGGGTCTGCTCGGCGGCGACCGAGTTCAGGTCGTCCACCGCGACGTCGGCGTCCCGCGCATAGATCCAGCCCATGCTTGTGGCCGTTGTCAGCGCCAGGAGGAAGATGGCCATCACGGCCAGCAGGCCGGTGCGTATCTTCAGGTTCTTAAGCATGGTGGGGGGCTCCTGTGTCTGTCTTGGGGCTGACCCGTCAAAGCGTGGTCGCGGAAAATTCGGCAGACTGTAAATTTGAATTACAAATTTAACAATTGATCATTTTTCATCCCGGCATTCTGCTTTCGGCAACGCTGCGGTACGGCCTGGCTTTCCCGCGCGTTGGCGGGCGTCGCGGCAGGGTCAGAACAGTTGAGGGGCGTCGCTGCGGATGAAGCGCAGGAAGCGGTGCGCGGCGTCCGACAGGGGGCGCGAGGCGTGCGTCTGGAACTGCAGTTGGCCGGCGTTGAGCAGCGCGTCGTTGATGGGCCGGCAGATCAGCCGCCCGCTTTCGAGGTGCTCGACGGCGGTCAGGCGGGCGCACAGGGTGACCGCGTCGCTGGCCAGGACGTAGTGGTAGGCCGCGCCCGGCAGATTCGAAGTGAAGGCCGGTGACAGCGTGACGTTGTACAGGCTGCAGGCCATGTCCAGCACCTGCCGCAAGGCGCTGCCGCCATCCGGCAGCGCCAGCGGATAGGCCGAAAGCTGCGTGATGTGCAGCGATTCGCAGGCGGCCAGCGGGTGGCCGGGGCGCATCACCGCGACGATCTCGGCGGGATGCGAATAGATCACGGCGATGTCCTTTTCCGCCGTGTGGCTGTAGGTGACGCCGATGTCGGCCTGCGCCGAGCGGACCCGCTCGGACACCAGGCCGGCGTCGAGGATGTGCAGCTTGAAGCGGATGGTCGGGTGTTCGGCCTGGAAGGCGGCGAACTTGCGCGGCAGGGCGTAGGCGGCGAAGCCGGGCGCGCCGGCGATCTTCACGGTCTGGGTGTAGCGGCCGTTCTGGCCATCGATTTCGGCATAGGTGCGGGCGGCATCCGCCTCGACGCGGCGCGCGTGGTCGGCCAGGATGCGGCCGACTTCGGTGACCCGCATGCCCTTCGGGTGGCGTTCGAACAATTGGTTGTGCAGGCGTTGCTCCAGGCCGGCGATCTGGCGGCTGACGGCCGAGCTGACGACATTGAGCCGCGCGGCGGCGCCATTGACGGACCCTGTGTCGACGACAGTGAGAAAGTAACGAAGCGCGGTGCTGTCGAATTGGAATCGCTTCATTGATGTGCGTGCCGTAAATCTCAATGTCGAGTCCGGGCGGCTGGCAACCGCTATGAACGGCGCGGGAGGCGGCGGTCCTTGGGATGGCCGCGCGCCGTGCCGTCTTGTGAACGCCACGGCCAACGGCGTCGGACCACGCAAGCGAGGGTGGGTTGCGCCGCGGAAAGAGCGCTTTCCGGGAGCCCGGCGCGCTGCAATGCCAGCCCCGGGGCCTGTGGGCCAGGCGATTGGGCCAGTGGTGGAATTTATTCCAGCAACACCTTTTGCCACAATCGCAAATTTATCAATATTGCATTCTAATTTCGGCAATAAGCCCTGGCACAGCGATTTACGGCCCTGCGCAGGCCCCAGACGCAAAAAAAGCGCGCCCGAAGGCGCGCTTGAAAGCAGCGTGCAAGCGTTGTGGCGCGTCAGTCGATCACGAAGCCGCCGGGGCCGGCCTGGCCGAGCAATTCGCGCGCGCACTGCACCGCTTCATGCGGCGTGGCCACGGCCAGGAACGGCATGCCGAAGGCGCGCGCCATCTTTTCGCCGCGTTTGCGGATCTTGTCGAGCGCGTCGGCGTCGCGTTCGACGGCGATGAACGCGCGGCAGCGGGCCTTCAGCCGCGGCATGTTGGCGGTCTGCCAGTCGATCATCGCCTTGCGGTCGCCGTGGCTGGCCTCGGTGCGCATGTCGGGCACCACCATGACGAAGGTCTCGGGGTTGTCGACCAGCATCTCCATCTCGCGGATCCAACTGGCGGAATAGCCGGCCGGGGCGCCGCCGTGCTTGGCGGTGACGATGGGGAAGTGGGATAGGTCGTGGAAGAAAAACTGGTCGCGGTTCATTCGAATTCTCCGATGGAAAGGGCGGGCGCGGCCTTGCGGCAGCCGCAGCCGCCGTAAAGCACCAGGCTGTAGGAGTCCAGCGCGAAACCGCGTTGCCTGGCGATATCACGCACCAGTTGCGCCATTTCGGGGTCGCTGGACTCCAGGATCCGGCCGCAATGGCGGCAGACCAGGTGGTCGTGGTGTCCCTTGTCATTCAACTCGTACACGGTGCAGTGCGAGTCGAGCTGAGTTCGTTTGAGCAGTCCGGCGTCTTCGAGTTGCGTGATGACGCGATAAACCGTGGCCAGGCCGATGCTGCTGTGTTCCGAGATGAGGTTGCGGTAGATGTCCGCCGCGCTCATGTGCTGGTCCGCGTGCTGGTGGAAGATGTCCAGGATCTTCAGGCGCGGGAAGGTGGCTTTGATGCCGGCCACGCGCAGGCGGGTATGGTCCATGTAGATTCTCCATGCCGGGGGCGATGCCCGAATGATGAGAATGATGTACATTTTCAAGTGGCCCCGCTAACGGAATTCCGTCAACCTGTAGCTTAAATCTGCCAACCATGCGCGTGACCGTGGTCCACAACGCCTTGCCCGATGTCCTGCTGACCCCGTTCAGCATGCGGCATCCGCGCGCATCCAAGGGGCTGTCGGTGCCCGACCACGTGCACAACGAGGGCATGCTGGTGCTGGTGCATGAGGGTCTGGTGATGGTGCAGTCGGGCGCCGAGGTCTGGACGGTGCTGCCGGGCAGCCTGGGCTGGATTCCGCCCGGGGTCTCGCACGCGGCGCGCTGGTTCGGCGAGGCGCGCGGTTCGTTCCTGTACGTGCGGCCCGACGCCTGCGCCCGGCTGCCGGATCATTGCCGCTCGTGGCCGTCTTCGCGCCTGATCGACGCGCTGATGGAGCGCTTTACCACCAGTGCGCCCGGCGAGCTGCCCGAGGCCTATCTCGAACAACTGTTCGAGGTGTTGCTGGTCGAGGTCAAGCAGCGCGAGCATGCCCCGGTGCTGCTGCCGATGCCGGACGATCCGCGCCTGCAGGACCTGGCCCACACCCTGCTGGGCACGCCCGAAGACCCCTCCGGCATCGACGAATGGGCGCAGCGGCTGAACATGTCGACGCGCACCCTGATGCGCCGCTTCCGCCAGGAAACCGGCGTCACGCTGGGCCAGTGGCGCCAGCAGGCGCGCCTGTTGCGCGGGCTGGAAATGCTGTGCCGCGGCGGCTCGGTCACCGAAGCCGCGCTGTCGGTCGGCTACGAGAGCACCAGCGCCTTCATCGGCAGCTTCCGCGCCGCCTTCGGCATGACGCCCACGCGCTACCTCGCCGGCCGGGAGTAAGCCGCCAGGCAGGGGGAGCCGTCGCGCCGCTGGCTGCCGTCCAGCCCTGGCCAGCCTTTACGGATCTTCACTTTTTCCCGACAGATTTGCGGATCTTCGCGGATGCCCTTTGCCTACCATGGCGGCAGGGTAGGACAGGTCTTCTCGTCCTGCCCGCCATGCATCAAGGGTGTTCCATGACTTGCCAACCTTTCCTCGCTTTCCCGCCGGCCGGGAGCGCCGGCGCCGCCGCGGCTCCGACGGCTGTCCTCGCCTTCGCCCACGTCTTGGCGCGCCTGCTGGCGGCCACGCGCGCCGCCTGGCAGCTCGACGCCGCCGCCGGGAGCACGCCGTGACGACCCCGCGTACCGGCGCGCTGCTGATCCACGGCCTGGGCGGCACGGAATTCGACATGGGCTCGCTTCACAAGGTGCTGGCGCGCGCCGGGGTGCAAACCCATGGCGTTACGCTGCCCGGGCACGCGGGGCGGCCCGAGGACCTGCTGGACGTGCGGGTCGAGGACTGGATGGACGTCGTCACCCGGCGCTATCGCGAGCTGTGCGAGCAGTACGAGGTGGTGCACGTCATCGGCATGTGCCTGGGCGCCTTGCTGGCGGTCGAACTGTGCAAGCGCGAGTCGCACACCCGCGGCGCGCTGGTGTCGCTGTCGGCGCCGGTTTTCCTGGATGGCTGGAGCACGCCCTGGTACCGCGGCCTGCGCTATCTGCTGTATCACGTGCCGGGTGTGCCGCGACGCATCCGGGTCGAGGAAGAAGATCCCTACGGCGTCAAGAGTGAACTGGTGCGGGCCTTCATCAAGGCGGGCTTTGCGCGCGGCGACGGCTTTCACTACCAATGGGTGCCGCTGGCCTGCGTGCGCCAGGTCGATCGCCTGCGCGGCATGGTCAAGCGCGGCCTGGAGCGGATGCGCTGCCCGACGCTGGTGATGCACGCAGTCGAGGATGAGCTGACCAGCCCGCGGTCGGCGCGGCTGCTGGGGGCGCGCATTCCCGGCGCGTCGGTGGTGCTGCTGCAGGACAGCTATCACATGATCTGCGTCGATCACGAGCGAGAGCGCGTGATGCAGAACGTCCTGAGTTTCCTGGGCAAGGACCCGGGCATCGTGCGCGTGCGGCGTCGCGACAATGCGCCGCGGCTCGCGCGGGGGCAGGAGGCGCAGGCGGGCGCCGAGGGCATGCTGGTCGCCGCCCGCTAGGGCGGCAGGCGAATCAGGCCGCGGCCGGCTGGTCGGGCTGGTTGGGGTGCGACGGGCCTTGGGGATCGTTTTCCGCGTCGGGCCGCGGCGGCACCGCGGGCAGGCCCAGCGCCAGCCGCAGTCGCTGGCAGTCGGGATTGGGCGAGCCGTCGGGCATCCAGATGTCGAACTCGCGGCAGGGCGTCGGGCGGTTCTCGTAGATGGCGCAGTGGATGCCGGGTCGGCCCAGTTCGCCGCGCAGCGAGATGCAGCGGCCGCCGCCCATTTCAGTGCCCTTCATGCAGGCGCGCAGCGGGCTCATCTGCGTCACGAGGTCGAGCGGCACCTGGCCGCCGTTTTCGCCGGCCAGCTCGCCGATATAGAACGACACCCGGAAATGCGAGCAACAGGCGCCGCAGTCCAGACAGGGATTGGTGGCGGGGTTGCTGTCGCCGGCCAGCAGGGCGGGCGACACCAGGGTCAGGGCGGCTGTCTCGAGCAGGGACATGGCGGGGATCCGAAAGCCTGTCCGGTCCCGGCATGACGCAAAACGGGCTTGCATGCCGCAAGCCCGCCTGGCCGATCCGGGACGCGCTCGGGCACGGCCGGCGCGGGATCAGGGTGGGAAATAGTAGCTGGATTCGGCTTGCGGCCGCTACGACTTTTTTTGGGGACGTTGCTGCGGTAGCATCGGAAACCCGATAGCCGCCAGGACCCTTTCCCATGACCGCCAACTCCGACTTTTCCGACGGCCTCGCCCGTTGCGCCTGGGTCGACACGTCCGCCGAATACATGGCGTACCACGACAACGAATGGGGCCGTCCGCAAGGCGACGACCGCGCCCTGTTCGAGCAATTGTGCCTGGAAGGATTCCAGTCGGGCCTGAGCTGGCGCACCATCCTGAACAAGCGCGAGGCCTTCCGCCGCGGCTTTGCCGCGTTCGAGCCGGCCAAGGTCGCGCGGTTTGGCGAAAAGCAGGTGCTGGCGCTGCTGGCCGACGCCGGCATCGTGCGCCATCGCGGCAAGATCGAAGCCGTCATCAACAACGCCCAGCGGGCGCTGGAGATGATCCAGCGCGAAGGGTCGCTGGGAGCGTTCTTCTGGCGTTTCGAGGCGCCCCCGGGATCCCCGTCCACGCGCGGCGCGTCGACCTCGGCGCAATCCGAGGCCTTGTCCAAGGCCCTCAAGAAGCTGGGGTGGAAGTTCGTCGGCCCGACCACGGTGTATGCCTTCATGCAGTCGGTCGGCATGGTCAACGACCATCATCCCGACTGCCACTGCCACGGTCTCAGCGAGCAGGCGCGCAAGGCGTTCCGGCGGCCGGCGAACCGGCGGCCGGCGTAAGGTGGCTGGCGTAAGGTGGCTGGTCCAAGGCGGCCGACACAAGGGGGGCTGGCACGAGGCGGCCCGTTGGCTAGGCGCCTGTGCATAACGTGGCGGCGGGCCGGCACGCATCGCCGGTCTCCTGCGGCGCCTATCCGGCAGCGGCCGGCGCCTTTGCATCCTGCGCCACGGCGGCCGCGCCCGGAATGCAGTAGCGCCCTTCGCGGTAGGCCCAACTGGGCCAAAGCGCGTGCGCCAGCGCCTCGTCGGCCAGCGCCGGGTCCAGCGGCGCCGGGGCATAGTCTTCCGGCGCGGTGTAGCGGTACTGCACCGGGGTCTTGTTCGGCGCCAGCACCAGCAGGTCGTTTTCCTTCAGGTAGCCATAGGTGTTGTCGTACTGCATGATGGCGCGGCCCGGCGTGCTGCGGGTCAGGTCATGGCCGAGCATCGGGTGTTCGGTATCGACGCCGATCAGCGACAGCAGCGTCGGCGCCAGGTCGATCTGGCTGATCAGGCGGTCGTCGCGCCGCGGTTCGATGCCGGCGCCCAGGATCACGGCGGGAATATGGAAGTGGCGCACCGGCACCAGGCTGGCGCCGAACACGCGCGAGTCGTGGTCGGCGGCGATCAGGAAGACTGTGTTTTCCCAGTACGGTGCCGCCTTGGCGCGTTCAAAGAAGCGGCCCAGGGCCCAGTCGGCGTAGCGCACGGTGTTTTCCACCGTGGCCGGGTTGCCTTCGGTCTGAATGCGGCCCGCCGGGTATTCCCAGGGCGAATGGTTCGAGACGCTGAAGGCCAGCGTGAAGGTGGGCTGGTCGCCGTCCTCGCGCAGCAGCCGGTCGAGCTGGTTGAACATGTCCTCATCGGACGCGCCCCAGGTGCCGACGAAGGCGGGATCGATAAAGTCCTCGCGGTCGACGATCTGGCGAAAGCCGTTGCCCAGGAAGAAGCCCTTCATGTTGTCGAAGTGCGATTCGCCGCCGTAGATGAAGCGCGAGTGGTAGTCGTGGCGGCCCAGCAGGTCGGCCAGCGAGAAGAAGCCGCGTTGCGAGCGCGGCAGCTTGAGCACGGCCTGCGCCGGCGTGGGCAGGAAGCCGGTCACCACCGCCTCCAGGCCGCGCACCGAGCGCGTGCCGGTGGCGTAGGCGCGGGTGAAGGTCCAGGCGTCGCGCGCCAGCGCGTCCAGTTCGGGCGTCAGATCCATGCCGCCCAGGCCGGCGCTGTACTGCGCGCCCAGGCTCTCTTCCAGAATGATGACCAGGTTGAGCGGCCGCGCGGTCTTGCGGCTGGCGGGCTGGCGATGCAGGCTGGGGTATCCCGCGTTGGCCGGCGGATAGGGCAGGCCAGCCCGCGTCAGTACGCGGCGCTGCATGTCATCGTCGTCCATGCCGCCGTACACAGCCGAGGCCGACTTTTCGTTTTTCATGCTGTAGACGGCGTAGAACACGTTATAGAGCGAGTTCAGGGCCAGGGTGTTGAGCATGCCGTCGGAACTGTAGGCCACCGACGACGGGTTGATCGGCCGGTGGCCGAGGGTGCCGCGGATCGCCAGGATCACCACCGCCAGGAGCGCCAGGCTGGCCAGCGGCATCTGCCACCAGGCCAGTTGCGCGTCGGGCTCGGCGTGGCCGAACAGCGCATAGCCGCCCCAGCCGATCAGCCCGAGGGCGCCAAAGCCGCCCAGCAGCGCGCCCTTGTAGCCGCGCCACAGCATGCCCGAGACCTCGCGCGGGTGCTTCAGGTATTCGACGAACAACCGGTTGGGACGGGTGTCGTATTCGAGAATGAAGGGCGGCGTGGCGACTTCCAGGAACGCCAGCAGGATGAACGCGACCAGATACCAGATGCCGGCGGCGGTGGCGGCGAACGGCAGGTGGCCGAGCCACGGCGACAGCACGATCGGCAGCGCGCCCAGCACGCCGATCTGGTGCGCGTCGATGCGCAGCCCGCCCAGCAGCAGGGGAGCCAGGCCGCCGGCGTTGCGCACGCGCTGCCATTGCCAGGCGGCCAGGGCCAGGCGGCTGAGGGTCAGTAGCGCGAACGCCGCCACCACGAAAATCAAGCTCGAATGCCGCATCGGGCCTCCAGGTAATACTACTGCGCCGCCGCCAGGACGGCTGCCGGTCGATCGCCGCGCATTTGAACAGGGCGGGCGTCAAAAAAACGGTGGAAATCCTTCCGTGCGGGGGCAAACGGCGGGATCCCGCGGGGGCGGCTTTGTAACTTTTGCCGACCGCGCTCTATGACACGGAAAAATCCGTACACATTATGGGGCCCGCAAGCTTAACCCGCCGCGCGCGGCGCGCTACCCTTTAGGGTAAATAGGGCCGGTGCATCGGCGCTCCGGCGGCAACGGCAAGGATAATAACGATGACGCGCAAAACAAAAATAGCGGTCGGGATTGTGGGCAGCCTCGTCGTCCTGGTGGCGGTGCTGGTCGTGCTGGTCGCCACCTTCGACTGGAACCGCGCCCGGCCGATGATCAACGAACGCGTCAGCGCGGCCATCGGACGGCCGTTCGCCATCAATGGCGACCTGACCGTGACATGGTCGCGTGAATCGGACGAGAGCGGTTGGCGCGCATGGGTGCCATGGCCGCACATCGTGGCCAACGACATCAGCGTCGCCAATACCGAATGGGCCAGGGTGCCGGAGTTCGCGACCCTCAAGCGCGGTGAGTTCAGCCTGTCGCCGCTGCCGCTGCTGGCCCACCGGGTCGTGATCCGGCGCATCCAGTTGACCGAGCCCGCCGCCGACCTCGAGCGCCTGGCCGACGGTCGCGCGAACTGGGTCTTCACCCTGCCCGAGACCGGCGAGCCTTCGCCGTGGGTGCTGGACATCAATGAAATCGGCTTCGACAAAGGCAGCGTCGGCCTGTCCGATGCGATCCTGCAGGCGGACCTGACCGTGCTGGTCGATCCGCTGGGCAAGCCCGTGCCATTCGCCGACGTGGCCGGCGCGGCCTTCGTGCCCGAAGACGCCGCCGCCGCGGCGCCGCGCGACTATGTCTTCGGCTGGAAGGTCGACGGTAAATTCAAGAACCTTCCCACCAAGGGCGAAGGCAAGGTCGGCGGCATGCTGGCGTTGCAGGATCCCAAGCAACCGTTCCCGGTGCAGGCCGACGTGTCGATCGGCGGCACCAAGGCGGCCATCACCGGCACCCTGACCGACCCGGCCAACCTGGGCGCGCTGGACCTGCGTCTGAAGCTGTCGGGCGGCTCGATGGCGCAACTGTATCCGCTGACCGGCGTGACGCTGCCCGACACCCCACCGTATTCCACCGATGGCCACCTGGTGGCCAGGCTGCGCCACGCCGGCGGCGCGGTGTTCGAATACCGTGATTTCAATGGCCGCGTCGGCAACAGCGACCTGCATGGCGACGTGACGTTCTCGCTGGCGGCCCCGCGTCCGAAACTGACCGGCAAGCTGTCGTCCAAGCAGTTGCGCATGGCCGACCTGGGGCCGCTGATCGGCGTGCAGTCCGGCAAGCCCGCCCCGGCCCAGGACAAAGCCAAGGACGCCCCCGCCAAGCCGCCCAACGGCAAGGTGCTGCCGACCCAGGCGTTCCGCACCGACCGTTGGCGCGACATGGACGCCGATGTGGCGCTGGAGGCCGGCCGCATCGTGCACGATGCCAAGCTGCCGTTGACGGACCTGACGGTGCACTTGATCCTGCAGGACGGCCAACTCACGCTCGATCCGCTGCGCTTCGGCATGGCCGGCGGCAACATGGCGGCGACCGTGCGGCTGGACGGATCCAAGGCGCCGCTGACGGGGCGAGTCGAGATGCACGCGCGGAGATTGCGGCTCAAGCAACTGTTCCCGTCGGCGGAGTCGATGCAGAGCGCGCTGGGCGAATTGAACGGCGACCTGGCGCTGTCGGGCACGGGCAATTCCGTGGCCGCGTTGCTCGGCTCGGCCAGCGGCGATATGAAGATGCTGGTCAACGATGGCGTCATCAGCCGCAGCCTGATGGAGATTGCCGGCCTGAACGTCGGCAACTACGTCGTCTCGAAGCTGTTCGGCGACGACGAGGTCAAGATCAACTGCGGCGCGGCCGACCTGGAGATGAAGAGCGGCGTGATGACGCCACGCGTGTTCGTGTTCGACACCGAGAACGCGCTGATCAACATCACCGGAACCACCGACTTCAAGAACGAGAAGCTCGACCTGGACATCACGCCCGACAGCAAGGGCTTCCGCATTTTCTCGCTGCGTTCGCCGCTGTATGTGCGCGGCACCTTCGGCAAGCCGGACGTGGGCGTGCACGTGGGGCCGCTGGCGGCGCGCGGCGCGGGCATGGTGGCGCTGGGCGTGATCCTGACGCCGGCGGCGGGTCTGCTGGCGCTGATCGCGCCCAGCACCTCCGACGACAACTCCTGCGGCACGCTGCTCAAGCAGATGCGCACCCCGCCCAAGGCGCCGGCGCCCAAGGGCAAGTAGGCGGCGTCAGCGCGGCAACGCCATGCGGGCGCCGTCGCGCGCCTGGTTGTCGGCGACGCAGACCGCGTTGCGGCCGTGGTTCTTGGCGTAGTAGAGGGCGCGGTCGGCGCGCTGGATCACCTCGTCCAGCGTGGCGCCGTGCTCCGGGTAGCAGGCCACGCCGGCCGACAGCGTGATTGGCGCGGGCAGGCCGGTTTCGGTGCCGAGCGCCTCCAGCTTCTGGCGCAGTCGCTCGGCCGTGGCCACCGCGGCCGCCAGCGGCGCACCCGGCATCAGCATCACGAACTCCTCGCCGCCGCTGCGCGCGACCGTGTCGCCGCTGCGCGACCCCTCGATCAGCAACGCCGCCAGCACCTGCAGCGCGCGGTCGCCGGCGGCATGGCCGTACAGATCGTTGACGTTCTTGAAGTGATCGATGTCCAGCGCCACGATGGCCAGCGGCGTCTCGGCGGCCTGCAGCAGCGCCATGGCTTCGTTCAGGCCGCGGCGGTTCAGCAGCGACGTCAGGGTGTCTGTGGTGGAGGCGCGGCGCAGGTCGCGGATCTTGTGCTGGATCGAGTTCAATCCCATCAGCAGCGCGCGCTTGAGCTGCGAGGCTTCGAAATACCACGAACGCACTTTGCGGATGCGCTCGGCCGAGTCGGGATCCTGCATGTGCTTGGCGATGCTGGCCAGTTCCCCGAGCGGGCGGGCGATCCAGCGCGACAGCAGCCAGATCAGCAGGATCGAGATCAGCAGCAGCGGCAGGGTGTTGCGCGCGGTCGCCATCAGCAGGTCGTTCAGGGGCAGCAGGGTGCTGGCCACCGGCCGCTGCGCGACGATGGTCCAGCCGGTGCTGGGCACCGGCGCGAAGCCGGCCAGGATCTCGGTGCCCGTCGCGTCGGTGAAGCGCGCTTCGCCGGTTTCCCCGCGCAGCGCCGCGGCCAAGGCGGTCTTGTTCGCGGACATGCTGCCCAGGCGGCTGCGGTCGGGGTGATAGATCAGGGTGCCGTCACGCGCCAGCACATACAGCAGCGAGTCGTCGCGGTTGAAATGCTGGCCGAGCAGGCGATCCAGCACGTTGTCTTCGTGCAGGTAGAGCGTGCCGGCGATATAGCCGAGATAGCGGTAGTCGCGCGAGAAGATCGGATGGGTGTACAGGATCAGCCAGCGGCCGGTGCTGGCGCGGAAGGGTTCGCTGATGAACGGCCGGCGCGTGCTCAGGGCGGTCCGGGCGGCGTCGCTGGTCATCTGCTGGCCCATCAGTTGCGGGTAGGAGGTCGACACCGCCAGCACTTTGCCCTGCGCCGACACCACGAAACTGGAATTGAAATGGCCCAGTTGCTCTTCCTGGCGCCGCGTCTCCGACGACATCAGTTCCGGGTGGGTCTCCATGTCGGCCAGCATGTCGGCGCTGTAGGCCAGGTGACGCCGCAGGTCAGCAAGGAAATATTCCGTGGTGGCGGCGAGCTTGGCGGCATAGACACGGTTGCTTTCGAGCGCGTTGTGCAACAGCAGGTCGCGTTGCACCAGGTAGCTGGCATGCAGACCCGCGGCCAGCACCAGGAAGATCGACAGCAGGCTGATCCATAGGATGAGACGCCGGAGGTCGAGGCGGAGCATGGAAGGTAGGACCGTCAGGCGTGGGCGCGGCCTGGGGGCGGGCCGGAATGGGGCAGGCCGGCGAGCGCATCCCAGGCGCACATCGCCTGGCGCGCGATCGCTTGCAAGGTCTTGCGGCTGGCGCCGTCGCGCGCCTGGATCGACATTCCGTGCAGGATGGTGGTGTAGAACGCGGCCAAGCCTTTCAGGTCGGTGCCGGCGGGCAATTCGCCGGCGGCGGCGCCGGCGGTCAGGCGGGCCAGGATGCGGCCTTGCATTTCGCGCCGATTGTCGCCCAGGAACACGCCCACGCCGGCGTCGGTGTCGGCGCCGGCCGGCGCGCCCAGCACGATCAGGCAGCCCGGCGGAGCGCCGGGGGTGGTGAAGCGTTCGGCAGCCGCCAGCAGCATGCCGCAGATGCCCGCGCGGGCGGTGGGGGCGTCGGTCAGCGCGCGGCGCGATGCGGCGCCGTCGGTGTCGCGGTAAAGCTGCACCGCTTCGCGAAATAGTCCCTCTTTAGAGCCGAATGCGCCATAGAGACTGGGCGAGTTGATGCCCATCGCGGCCGTCAGATCGGTTAGCGATGCTCCTTCATATCCCTTCGACCAGAAGACTTCCATGGCCTTGCGCAAGGCCTGGGCCCGGTCGAAGTTCCTGGGACGCCCACGTTCTGCCATGACCCGGATTTTACTCGCGAGAGTTATTTTGTGTTGATTGATAAAAAAATCGTTGACGGCCGCTTGGCGGCAGTCGATGATATTTGTACTGAACACTACAAATTATGGTGAATCCATGCAGAACCTGATCGGAAAAGTGGCTTTCGTGAGCGGCGGCAGCCGTGGCATCGGCGCGGCAATCGTGCGCCGCCTGGCGTCGGAAGGCGCGGACGTGGCTTTTACCTACGTCAGCGCCTCGTCGCGCGACACGGCGCAGGCGCTGGCGCGCGAACTCGAGGCGGATGGACGACGCGCGCGAGCCATCCAGGCCGACTCGGCCGATCCGGCGCAAGTGCGGCGGGCGGTGGAGCAGGCCATCGGCGAACTGGGCCCGGTGGATGTGCTGGTGAACAACGCCGGCATCTTCCTGGCCGGCCCGCTGGACGAGGTCACGCTGGAGGACTATGACCGCACGATGAACATCAACGTGCGCGCGCCGTTTGTCGCGATCCAGGCGGCGCAGGCCTCGATGCCGGACGGCGGCCGCATCATCAACATCGGCAGTTGCCTGGCCGAACGCTCGGGCCGCGCCGGCGTGACACTGTACTCGGCCAGCAAGTCGGCGCTGCTGGGCATGACGCGCGGCCTGGCGCGAGACCTGGGCGCGCGCGGCATCACCGCCAACGTGGTGCATCCGGGTCCCATCGACACCGATATGAATCCGGCCGATGGCGAGCGTGCGGGCGACCTGGTGGCGGTGTTGTCGTTGCCGCACTACGGCGAAGTGCGCGACATCGCCGGCATGGTGGCGTTCCTGGCCGGTCCCGACGGGCGCTACGTGACGGGCGCGAGCCTGGCGGTGGACGGCGGGTACGCAGCCTGATCCGGCGCTCCCTGCGCGGCATGAGGCCAGGGCGAGGGCGCCCGCGTCGAAGGGCCCGCGTCTTTTTTTTGGGGGGGCTATCTGCAATGGACTTGCACAATTAAAAAAAGGTCCCTATAATCTCGCTTCTTCGCTGGTCAAACACAACAAACGCAGCGGCGACAACGCGAAAGCGGCGTTTACCGAGTAGTGGTTGTGATTGAACATGCAGGGCTGTTAGCTCAGTTGGTAGAGCAGCGGACTCTTAATCCGTAGGTCGAGTGTTCGAGCCACTCACAGCCCACCAAAATTTCGAAGGCCGTCGACGTTAATCGTCGACGGCCTTTTTCACGTCGACGGCCTTTTTCATTTTCCGCGCGCCGGTGACTTTCCAGGCCTGTGGGCGCCCGCGGGCTTGCCCCCCCCATGATTCGGGGCCGGCCGCTGCCGCTGGCGTCGCGCTAGAAATCCTGCGCGATCGCGCTCGCGCTGATCCTGGCCTGCGCGATGGTGTCCGTGGCCAGGGCGTCCCAGGTGTGTTCGACCATCAGGCGCCGCACTTCCTTGACGCCGATGAACTTCAGCCAGAAGTCGAGGTAGTCGGCCTGGTGCGCGAAGCCGGGGCTGGCGGGATAGGCGATGGGGTCGTGGCCCTGGCCGCGGACGTGGATGACCAGGGCGCGCGGGATGCTCAGCATCGGGCCGTATGCCCGCCCGTCGAAGCTGAACAGCATGCCGCGCTGGCTGACCAGGTCGATCAGTTGCTTGAGCTTGTACGGATAGTCGAAATTCCACATCGGCACGCCAAGCACGATCCGGTCGGCCTGCTGAAAGCGCCGGGCGAGTTCGGTGATGCGGGCCCAGATCGTGGCCTCGGCATCGTCCAGCGGGGCTTTGGCGACGCCCTTGTACTTGGCGCCGATCGCCCGGCTGTCGAAGTCGGGCAGGTCTTCTTCCCACACGTTCAGGGTGTCGACCTCGAGTTCGGGGTGAGCCTGGCGACAGGCGGCCAGGAACGACTGGGCGATGGCGATCGACGCCGAGCGGGCGCCACGGGGGGAAGATTCGATGTTCAAGAGACGCATGCTGCAAAGTCCGGATGGGGCGAGCGTCGTAAGTTTGGTTGCCAGTCGGCCCGCCAGGGGAAATACGATTGCAAATGCAATCGTTAGGCGGGCAATTGTATCGTTGCCCGATGGAATTGCAAACGCCATCGCGGGACGGCCTGTGGGGCGGCCCGTGGGGCGGTATCACGGCGCACCGCCGGGTCCGGGCGCCGCGAAGTACGCCATCGGCGGGCAGACAGGATTAAGCCTGGACTGAATGGTGATTGCATCCTGGCTAAATCACCGCGAGCGATGTCCTCTCTATAGTGAGGGCATCGAATCCAAGGAGTGCCCCCATGCCTGTAATTGCCCCGTCCGCCGCCTATCCCCGCGCGGTGCTGTTCGATCTGTTGACCGCGCTGCTGGATTCCTGGACGGTGTGGAATGCCGCGGCCGGCGCCGAGGCGCGCGGCCGCGCCTGGCGCGCAGAGTATCTGCGCCTGACGTATGGCTGTGGCGCCTACCAGCCCTATGAGCAATTGGTCGAGACCGCCGCCGCGGCGGTGGGGCTGCCGGCCAGCGCGCCGGCGGCGCTGGAGGCGGAGTGGGACCGGCTGCCGGTCTGGGACGGCGCGCGCGAGCTGCTGCGGGCGCTGCGTCCGCACTGCCGATTGGGCGTGGTCACCAACTGTTCGCGACGCTTGGGACATCGCGCGGCGGGTCTGCTCGGAGTGGACTGGGACGTGGTGGTGACCTCGGAAGAAGCGGGCTTTTACAAGCCGGATCCCCGGCCCTACGAACTGGCGCTGGCGCGGCTGGAGGTGCCGGCCACGCAGGCGGCGTTCGTGGCCGGCTCAGGCTACGACCTGTTCGGCACCAGCAAGGTGGGGCTGCGCACCTATTGGCACAACCGCGTGGGCCTGGCCTTGCCTGAAGGCGCGCCGGCGCCCGAGGCGCAGTCGCCGCGACTGGATGACGCGTTGCCGTGGCTGGCCGGGTTCGGCGCGGGCGCGGCGGTGCGCTAGCCGGGGGCGGTACAAACTGTTGCGCGCTCGCGATTCCCGCAGCGGGCGGGACAGGCCTTAACATGGTCCCTGCCGGCATCCGCCGGCGCACCGACAGGATCGTGGAGGTTGTCATGCAATCAAGAACAATGCTCAAGCGTATCGCTGTAGTCGCGGCAATGGGTGTGCTGGTGGCGGGGTGTGCCACGCAACAGCAGACCAACACCGCGGTGGGGACCGGGGCGGGCGCGGCCGTGGGGGCCGGCATCGGCGCCCTGATCGGCCATGGCACCGGCGCGGCGGTCGGGGCCGGCATCGGCGCCGTGGCCGGCGGCCTGATCGGCTACAACTGGAAGGTGGTGAAGGAAGACGTGCAGAAGTCCGGCGCGACCTCGCTGGGCATCGACGTGGTCGAGATGCCGGATGGCAGCCTGAAGGTCAACATCCCGAGCAACGTGTCGTTCGATACCGACAAGACCGACCTCAAGCCGGCGTTGCTGCCGGTGCTGGACAGCGTGGCGCGCTCGCTCAACCAGCATCCCGAATTGCGCGCCAAGGTGGTGGGCCATACGGACAGCACGGGCGCGCTGGCGCACAACCAGACCTTGTCCGTGAACCGGGCGCGCAGCGTCACGGAGTATCTGTCGCGGCAGGGCGTGGCGGCGACGCGGCTGACGATCGAAGGGCGCGGGCCCAACGACCCGATCGGCGACAACGCCACCGCCGACGGCCGGGCGCTGAACCGCCGGGTCGAGATCTACCTGTACGCAGTCAAGCAGTAGTAGCATGCGGGCGCCGCGCCCATCATGCGCCGACGGCATGCCGATGGCCGTGATGGTGCCAGGCCGTCGCCGACGCGAACGGCGCGGCGCTCTTCCCTGGCTTTTCCTGGAGTTCGCCATGAGCATGTTTCCCCCTGCCCGCATCGGCACCGATATCGCGATCGCGGCCCTGTCCGGTTGGCAGGCCGTCGCGATGCGCGACGCGATCGAAAAGCGCTTCCGTTTCGCCAATTTCAACGCCGCCTTCGGTTTCATGGCGCGAGTGGCGATGTTCGCCGAGAAGCTGAACCACCACCCCGAATGGACCAACGTCTACAACCGGGTCGACGTGATGCTGACCACGCACGATGCCGGCGGCGTGACCGAGCTGGACGTGCGCATGGCGCAGTTCATGGACGAGGCCGCCGCGCAGATGGGCGCGACCGCGCCGAAAGCGGCCGCTTAGACGGATCAGCCTTCGCGCGTGCCGGAGGGGTCGCGCTGATGCGCGATCAGGCGGTCGAGCATGTCGCCGAGCTGGCGCTGTTCGTCGGCGCTGAGGCAGCCGAAGATCTCCTGGTTGCGGCGCGCGATCAGATCGATGATGCGCCGGTAGTGGGTATCGCCCGCGGCCGTCAGCGACAGCACCACGCCGCGGCCGTCGGCCGCCGAGTCCTTTTTCCTGATCAGTCCACGTTCGACCAGGGCCTGCGCCGAACGGCTCGCCTGGCCCTTGTTCAGGTTGGCGGCCAGCGCCAGGTCGTTGACCGAGAGCGGCGCGTAGCGGCCGATCGCGGCCAGGCAGCGCGCCTCGCCCAGCGGGATGCCGCCGTCTTCCAGATAGGCACGATTCGTGTCGCGGTCGGTGATCTTGTTGATCACGTGCAGGCGGTAGGTCAGGAATCGTTCGAGGGCGGGCGTGGTCACGTCGGGCGATCGGCGGTGGCGGCGGGATAGTGTGCCACAGGGGCGGCGCTGGCCGCCTCGGCCTGCGCCAGCAGGGCGGTTGCGGCCTCGGCGTCCGGCAGGCGCGCCAGCGCCGACAGGCCGAGGATCGACAGGAACAGCGGCGCCTGCGCGGGGCCGACGCGAGTCAGGGCCTGCGCCATCAGGGTGTACACCCGGTCCAGTTCATCATTGCTCATGCTTGTGGCTCCCGGGGCGAGGGGGCGATCATCGGATAGTAGGGGGCCAGCGCGGCGCGCAGGACGCGCTCGTCCGCCATGGCCCAGCGGCCGAGCACATAGCCGTCCGGCCGCAGCAGCCAGACCGTGCCGGGCTGCGCGCCGAAGCGCTCGCGCAGGTGGCGGTGCGGATCGCGCCAGGCGTCAGGCGCCGGTCCGTCGACGACGATGGCCTGCAACGGACTGGCGCTGTGCCGGGTGATGGCCGCGAGCGCGCGCAGGGTCTGGGCGGCGCGGGCGTCCGCGGCGCAGGCCAGCAGCACGAAACCCTGGCCGAAACAGGCGCTGAGGTAGCGCGGCGACGCGTCGGCGTCGGCCAGCAGCAGGTCGGGCGCGGGCTGGCCGGGGGCTGCGGCGAGTGGCTGGCCTTGCGCGCCGTCAGGCAGGTTCAGCGGCGAGCCGTCATACGAGATGGGGGCGGATTGACGCGGATTGATCAGCGGCCGGGCGCGTTCGTCGGTCAGGGCCAGCCGCAAAGCGGCCTCACGCATCAGGCGGAAGCCGAAATCCGGCGGCGCCATGAACTCGGTGCTCTTGGCGCCGTAGGCCAGATTCTGGCGGGTGGCGTGGACGCGCTCGCCGCTGTAGCTGTCGAGCAGGTCCTCGCAAGCCTGGCCGCGCAGCACCCAGGCCAGCTTCCAGGCAAGATTGCCGGCATCGTCCAGGCCGGAGTTCAGGCCGCGCACGCCGAAGATCGGCACCAGGTGGGCGGCGTCGCCGGCGAACAGCACGCGGCCGTGACGGTAGCGTTCCAGCGTCAGGCATTTGGCGTTGTAGAGCGAGATCCAGAGCGGCTTCCATGGCGCGGTCTCGCCGATCATGTCCAGATGGCTCTGCACCCGCGGCAGCACGTTCTCCGGCTTGACCGCCTCGGCGGCATCCTCGTCGTCGCGGATCTGATAGTCGACGCGCCAGACGTTGCCGGGCTGGCGGTGCATCAACAGGGTGGCGCCGGGATTGGACGGCGGATCGAACCAGGCCAGTCGTTCGACGGGGCGGTCGGACGCCTGTTCGATATCGACAATGACGTAGCGGCCGTCGTACTGCATGCCCTTCAGCTTCAGGCCCAGCGCGTCGCGCACGCTGCTGCGACCGCCGTCGCAGGCCACCAGCCAGTTGGCGCGCACGGTGTGATGCTGGCCGTCGATCTCGGCCTCGACGTCGACGCCGTCCGGGCCCGGACGCACCGTGACGGCCCGGGCCGACCACTGCAGCACGGCCTGGCCGGGCTGGCGCAGCATGGCCTGGTGCGCGTATTCCTCGACGAAGTACTGCTGGATGTTGACCATCGGCGCGAAGCGCTGTGTCGGGTCGTGCGGCATTTCGAAGTGCAGCACTTCGCGGTCGCGGTAGTAGCTGCGCCCGCCGCTCCAGGGCAGGCCGGTGGCTGTCAGCGCCGCGTCGGCGCCAGCCCAGCCCAGGATTTCCTGCGAACGCCGCGAGATGCAGATGGCGCGGCTGCCGCTGCAATAGCCGTCGTCGGCCTCGAGCGTGAGCGAGGCGATGCCGTAATGCGCCAGCAGCGCGGCCAGGGTGAGCCCGACCGGACCGCCGCCGACGATCAGGACGGGGACGCGGGCTGGGAGTGCCATGCTGTCTCCAGGATATTAGTTGTTTGCGCAACTATATCGTCGGATTGGTTGTGTGCGCAACCATTTGGCCGCGGCAAAAAAAACCCGCCGGGGCGGGCGGGTCTTGTCGGCGCGCGACAGCGCTCAGTTGCGCACGTAGTAGATGCGCATGGCCTGTTGCTTCTGGCTGCCGTCCATGACGCGCAGCACCACGACCTTGGGAGTGAAGCCGTCGGGCAGCTTCAACTGGCCCAGCGCGTAGTCGTAGCGGTCAACGTTGAGCGTGGGGCCTTCCGGCGTGATGGTGGCGGCGCGGCCGTTGGGGTAGCTGCCGTCGATGGAGAAGGTGAGCGTCCCCTTGAATGGCGCGCCATTGCGCTCTTCGCGCATCACCAGCACCTGGTAGTCGAGCTGGCCGGGCTGGCGCTTGAAAGTGGCCGAGCGGATGCCCAGGTTGCCGCCGCGGGGGTCGGGCGGCATGGCGTCCTGGAACAGCACCAGTTCCTTGTTCAGCGTTTCCAGCCTGGCGCGGGCGTCGGCCAGGTCGGCGGTGAGTTTTTCATGGCCGGACTTGTTGGCGTCGCGTTGCTGCGTGGCCTCTTCGAGTTGGCTTTGCAGGCGCTGGTTCTCGAGCTTGGAGGCGCTCAGTTCGCTGTGCAGTTGTTCGGATTGCTCGACGGTCAGCCGCTGCGGGCCGTAGTTGGTCTGCAGGAAGAGCACGCCGCCCGCGCCCAGGGCAATGCCCACCAGCAGCAGGACCAGCCAGCGCGGCATGCGGCGCGTGCGTTGGCCCGGTTGGTAAACGGAGGGCTTGAATACGGCCCGTTGCGATCTTCCAAACATCCCCATTCCTAGAAAACGTCCTGTGTGTTGCCTGACCCTGCGCCGCGCGCACCAGTCAAAGCGTCAGAGAATACCCGGTTAAGCCGGGGCGATGGGCGCGCGGACAAGCCTCGTTGCGCACCTTGATATTGTGAAATATGTGGGCATTGGCCGGACTCACGGCGCGCCGCGGCGGAGTTCGGCGTCCAGGTCGGCCAGCCGCTGGGGGTGCCGATGTCGGCCCATCGGCCGGCGTGGCGGGCGCCACGGACGCGGCCCTGTTCCATGGCTTGCCGGAGCAGGGGCGCGAGCCGCGCGGCCGTGCCGCGGGCAATCCCCGCGAATAGCATGGGATGGTAGACGCCGATGCCGGAAAAGGTCAAACGGGCCTCGCCGCCGTCCTCGACCCGGCCGTCGGCCGTGAGGGTGAAATCGCCGGCCGGGTGTTGCGGCGGATTGTCGGCCATCAGCAGCCAGGCGCCGGCGGGCGGGAGCGCGGTCGCCAGGGCCGGCGCGGCGGCGGGATCCCAGTCGCACCAGATGTCGCCGTTGATCACCAGGAACGGGTCCGGCCCCAGCAGCGGCAGGGCCTGGGCGATGCCGCCGGCGGTCTCCAGGGCGCTGGCCTCGGGCGAGTAGCGGATCCGCAGACCGAAGGCCGCGCCGTCGCCCAGCGCGCGTTCGATCTCGTGGCCGAGCCAGGCGTGGTTGATGACCACGTCCTGGAAGCCGGCCGCGGCCAGCCGTTCGAGGTGCCAGGCGATCAGGGGCTTGCCGCCGACCGGCAGCAGCGGCTTGGGCAGGCGGTCGGTCAGCGGGCGCATGCGTTCGCCGCGGCCGGCGGCAAGGATCATGGCGCGCATCAGAAGGTGTATCCGACGCTGACCTGGCGGTCGTCGAGCTTGTCCAGCAGGCGCAGCAGGGGCGTGAAGACGCCGTAGCGCTGCGCCACCTGGCGCACGTAGCCGTTCACCCGCGGCATGTGGGCCAGGTAGTGGGCCTTGCCGTCGCGGTGGTTCAGGCGGGCGAAGACGCCCAGGATCCGCAGGTTGCGCTGCAGGCCCATCCATTCATAGGCGCGGTGGAATTCGGCGAAGTCGGCGTCGACCGGCAGGCCGGCGGCGCGCGCCATTTCCCAGTAGCGGATGGCCCAGTCGAGCTGCTGCGGTTCTTCCCAGGTGGTGCGGGCGTCGGTCACCAGCGACGCCAGGTCGTAGGTGATGGGGCCGGCCAGGGCGTCCTGGAAGTCGATGACGCCGGGATTGGGGCCGTATTGCGGCTGTTCGCAGAGCATCAGGTTGGGCGAGTGGTAATCGCGGTGCACCAGCACAGTGGGCTGGTTGCCGTTGCTGGCCGAGAGCAGGGCGAAGATTTTTTCCAGGGCCTGCGCGGTCTTGTCGTCGAGCGTGGCGCCATGGTGCTTCTGCACGTACCACTCGGGGAACAGCTTGAGTTCGTCGGCCAGCCGCCCGGTATCGTAACGGGCCAGGCCGGTGGTTTGGGCCTGCTGCAGGCGCACCAGCGCCGCCAGGGCGTCGCGGTACATCGATTGCAGGCGGGCGTCGTCCACGCCGTCCTGGATGCGCTGGTAATAGGTCTGCTCGCCCAGGTCGGACAGCAGCAGCAGGCCCTGGTCGAGGTCCTGCGCGATCATGTCGGGCACGTTCAGGCCGGCGTCGCGCAGCAACTGGTCCACGTGCAGGAACGGGCGGCAGTCCTCATGCTGGGGCGGCGCGTCCATCACGATCAGGGTGCGGCCGGCGGCGTCCAGGCGGAAATAGCGGCGGAAACTGGCGTCGGCGGAGGCGGGGCGCAGGCTGTCCACCGCCAGTCCCAGGGCGGCGGGCAGGCCTTGCAGCCAGGCGCGGATCTGCTCCAGGCGGGGGTCATGATCGTTTTTCAAGGAAGATCCGTGTCAGAAGGGCAATATTGCGGAAAATTGGGTTGCGCGCACATAAGGCTGGGC
>SWKJ01000161.1:0-67367 GCA_019425465.1 Colletotrichum falcatum | reverse complement strand
AGCACTACGACGATGGAGACCTCGTTGCCGAGTGTGATTATTCGGACTACATTACACACTTTTGATAATCACAGGCGGCAACAGGGCCCATATTATTGCGGCCTTGTGATGCACCGCTTAATCAATTTGGCCACGGCAGTGATGGCCCCCAATGCGTAACATATGTAGAAATCGCAACTGTTTAAATCTCTAAAAACACTTTATGGTTATTCGTGCCGGCGTAAGTGCGTTGGTTAATTTAGATAGATTAATACTAATACCACCGGGTGTGCTGGTCAATCTACCCAGGTAGGTGGATTAATACTGATACGACCGGGGGCGCACCGAGATGAGACGATCCGTATTGTGAGAGATTCTTGTTTTTGATCGCAGGCTACAATACCCAGGTTATGCCTCTGGACTCCGCAGTCGCTCTTCTCACTACAGATACAAATATTGATAATAGGAACATCTCCATCCTCTGCACGTCAAGAAAATTTCCACGTCCAAAGTACAATTACTTCTGTTATACATATTCTACGGTTAACTTTACACACGGTCCTTTGTACTACTTTTCATAATGCAGCTTACCTATATATTAAGTATTGCACTTATCGCAACTCAGGCTCAGGCGTCAGTTAAGTGGTGGTGCAGGTAAGTCAAGTCTGGTATCTAACCTGCGTCTTTATGCTGATGTAAATTAGATGTCGCAATGGTAGATCAGTAGGATCAGCAGGAGCACATGTCTATATCACAACTAACAAAGAAGAAACAACGAGTGTGTGTCGAGCTTTGAAGGGAAAGAAGACTGATGATGACTGGTGTCGGATTTCTCTTTCCCGGAAGAAGGATTGGAAACAAATTTGGACACCGGTAAGGGGCACAAGTCGGCCTTATACTCATAATCGCTTACAAGTTTTGTAGAAATGTACCAACACTCAGTTCGCAATCTGTCAGGAAACAAAGCCGTCTAGGTCATCAACTTCGGCCTGAATTTGGTGGGACAGGCTGGTCCAGGCAGCCAAAGAGGCCAACAAGGCGGAAGCACGGCCTTCGAGTACAAGTAGGCACGAGGCGCCACAGTCGTAACAGGAGTCAGCAGCACAGCATTTCCTTTCTTTCTAATTCGTTTAATCTGGTGCTCAAATTAATGGCTGTTTATTCGGATTATGCCATCTTAATCTTGAGTCGCTCTCTAATCTCCAAGTATGACGGTCATATCAAAACCACCTCCGTCTGTGAACATTTCAAGAATGGTTGGCTGCAAGAGTTACTCGCACAGAACTGCCCAACCCTGGTGAAAATGCCACTGCCCTTATCCTGCACAATTAAACCATAAACAAAGCTGTTGTGCACGATGTGAATTGCAACTAGAGCAATGTCCCGAGCCTCTTCTTCTTCTTCGGCGACGTCGAAGGTGAGCCGTACATTGTCAGTCTGGTCACAGGACTCAAACCAAGAAGATCTCCATTTGAGAACTTTTTCGAAACCCCATATGGCTGGACCTGGTTTGTGAGACCTTAGACTGAGTGCTTCCATTCCCCGCGTAACGTAGTCAATCCATGTGAGACGTATCAACGGCGCCCTGAGCCGGAGGTGCATGTCTTGGGCTGAAAGAACCTTGACATCAAGGAATTGTGTGAGTAGTGCGCCGCTTCTCCCAAAATCGCAAAAGTCATGATATATTGGGCCTTCTAGAGATATCCAGGACCAGGTAGGGCCTCGTTTGGGAGACGGCCTTTTGCAGCGGCTTTGAGCCCAATGGAAACCCAGGTTTGGCTTGGTACTCCAGACGAGATATGGAGGCAGCAGGTATTCCCACATGCCTGCATAGTATTCGCCGAGGAATGGACGAAAAGCGTCAGCAACTCCTGCTACGGCAGCAAGTCTGTCCTCTTCTTTTGTGATCGACATGCTTGAGTACTGGTCCACAAGTTTGGTCCACAAGATCGATGGCGACCCTTCCGAGTCATACATATGGAAGTATGATGATTTGCCGTCGCCACTAAATCCAGGGGTCTCGAGGGGCTCTCGATGCCGAGTTTCCCATTGCCTCATTTTCTCCACCATCAGTTTGAGGCTTGCGTTACAAGCCTGATTTTTCAAAACCTCTCGTGCCGGATGAGTGTATTCGTACTGAGCATAAGAAGAGCGCACCATGGGGTACCCTTGAGGTATCTCTTCCGATGCCATCAATTCATCGCACCGCCAGAAAAGTTGGTCCCTGCCACAATCCACAGTTCTTCGCGCCAGCAAGAACTCCTGGAGAACCCAGGCGCGCGAGTATAGCTGAGAGGACTCATGAGGCTCGCTTGGGGGAGCGTTCATGAGATTCCAGTGACCTGATGAGATAGGATCCCAGGGCAGGCGTTCGGCCCCAAGAACACGATGGCTTCGTGGGTACAAACAACCCTCAAGGCTGTTGGAAGCATCTGAGGCAGCAATATTGCACAAGGCGTTTTTGTAGATGTTGCCCATTGAGGCCGCCTCGGCTACCCAGTCTATGCTGGAATCTTGCACGATGCAAAGACTATCGATCCAGAGATAGTCGGAGCCGAGATGCCTGGCAACCCGGATTGCATCCTTGAATGTCTGGGGCAGAGAGTCCCACGGGATGCCTTGTCGAAATGTGTCTTCGTTATTGTGTCGAAGCTGTATGAACTGCGCTTCGCCCCAGCGGTGGCTTAATGTCATATAAGACAACGTCTCTGGATAGTCCATTGACGTGTGTAGGGTGACTTGGTGGATGCTACCACCAATGTATAACAGCCTAGAAGGTCGGAAGCGAATATCGGAAGCGGCGCTGCAAGAAGGGTGGTCTCGCATGCACGTTGACATCCATTGCTTGGCTGTTCCAAGGCTGCTCTCGGATCCGGTATGGTTCGCCAAGCTGCCCCCAGAAACACGGTTTGATCTGACTGTAGCAAACTGGCATATTTGTGCAGCCCATTTGGAGCTTATGTGTATCCGTCTATGCAACCCAAATCCATATGTTGTCATTGGTCCGATCGGGATGTAGGTCTTTCGCGGCTTCAGCCTGGTCAGCTTACACCACACGGTCGCGCAAATGCGACAGCCCTCTGCAGCGGACGTTTTTAGCGATCCGGTTGTCTTGTGGTGTGTAAAATCTGAAAATGTCACATCGTCGGGGTCAAATGACTTCAATCTCTGTAGGATGGTTTCGTGACAGATTTGGCAGAAGAACCCCCTGCCTGGGTTGGCTGAAGAGGGTGATATCATCAAGGGCTTCACCACACCCTCGGAGATGTAGTGGCTGGTAAGGAGAACCTGTAGTAACATCGCAGTGCTTAAAGGTGGTAAAAGTATAGCGAAGGTGTAGTGCATGTCTCTTTGAACCCATGGCCATAGTGTCGTTATCCATAGGAAGCAAGAAGCGATTGCGAATCCAGGCCAGATGTTTATCTGCCACATGATAGTAGGTACCACCCTTGAAGCATCCGTGAGGCTTGGCATTAGACTGAGAATTATAAGCCCCAGGTTCAGCGAGAAGGGGACAGCCTGGCTGTCAGCGTAGAGTAGCGAAGATACCAGAGTCGCGAACCGCATGATTCTGACACCCCGCCACTGAAGCAGCCCTATCGCCATCGTGAACACGGCTGCAAGGGCGCAATATCTAGCCCTTCGCCTTCGCGATGTCAGAGTGTACAGCGAATGAGCTCCTCGAATTAGGCTCCAGCGAGGTAAGAATTCCCTGACCATGGCAAACGTAACCTGGACAACCCGTGCCGACTGCTTCTTTTGGAACGCTGTCCACATCCAGACGAGAAGCAGTAGTTGGCAGACCTGAAAGGCAATCATGGTAGTTAACCGTCGTCTTTCTTCGTCGTACATAGGGGATGGCGATATGATGTGTCGCCATCCGGCGGTTGAGTCGAATTGGAATGCGTCGAGGGCATCGACGAACGTGAACAAGCAGTGAAAGAGCCCATATGCTTGCCCTAGCCTGACCACAAGAAGGGGAAGGAAAGCCGCAAGTTTAAGAAAGACATTTCCGAGGTCATCTCACCTCTCTTGCAGATAGATGAGATAAAAGAGGCAGGGCTGAGATATTGATATCCGTGATTGCGGATGTGTTGTTAGCCGAGATGGCTTATCACTATCTACTCGGCGGAGCGGGGTAAAGAGCCATTGTTTCTGCCAAGAGCGGGGTTTTTGTATTGATATGTACGTAGATTTCAGCCGGAAGGTAGGCAGCGGCGAATACTTACTTCTGAATGCCTTAGATTAACATGTCTGCACCAACTCAATGCTTCAACAAACTTACGCGCATAGCCTTGTCACAAGTCTTGTTAGGGACGATACATCTATTCATCTATTCATATGTAATTTCTTCAAAATGTTATACAGCTCAACCATGTGGTGCTCCGGTCAACCAATGTGGCGTCTCGCACCACACTGGTTCCAAACGGCATGGCCACTTACACCCTTCCCCGGAGCATCGTGATTATGCCGCACATCCAACGAATCCACTAACGCCACACGCACCAGTGCCAGGTGCTACTGGTGGAGGTGGAAAGGACAGGACATTGCGTCCAATGTTGAATGCTACTAGGCCGTCGCACCCGCTCCCAAAAGAGTTCGGGTTGGCATTGCACTGCAAAGATATTCACCATCAGTCTTCTTCGCATCCATTGCCAAGTTGGAGAGTGAGGAACTTACGCAACATGAGTTTGAGCCCTGCTCTTTATAAGTCTGGCGTATTCTAGATCCAGAGAGACCGGCAGCTGCCCGCCGAACTGACACAGACGCGCTTGCTGGCACCCCACCGTCTTGTCCGTACGCGTGTAGTTGGCTCCTCTACCCCCTCAAGGTTTCTGCCGGCGTCACCAGGGCGAGCGAGCACGATAGTGGCCATGATAGTCTGGGGAAGTTTGGCTAGGTTCATAGGCAGTCTCCCCCGAGACTAAACTAAATGAAATAAGAATCATGCTACATTGTCCCTCACATAGACACGTATGCGCATGGCTACTTTTGAGGAAATGAACTTTGTTAATCAACTGGCGCCTACAGATCAAGAGTTTTATACGAGCCCCATAACCCTATGAAAGACTAATCTGTAACCATGACACCATGCCCGGCACGAAAACCTGGCCCGGGGCCTCGACCAGCCTGGATGCAGGGTGATATTGCCAAGCTCATGGCCGCCGGCCCCTCCGGGGCCAGACCTTTTCTAGATAGGCTGTTGACTGGGGTTTCAGGTGCATCAAAAGGGGATGCTGCCTTTCATCTCACATCTTGGCCTTGGGCATGGGATTGAGGTTACCTAAGGTGTTTGCGACTAACCTTTCATTCGTCTGCATAACCGGGTATGTGATCGGCATTGGCAAAGGGGGTCTGCGCCGTTGTCCCGTTAGTCGCCCGGCCGAAGCCCCAGCCACCCAACGACAACCTGATGGCCGCCGTCAATGAGGGTTCCTCCCGTGCATTAGTCCGTCCATCTCCGGTCTTGGCAAAGTTGCAAGCCGACGAAAAAATCGACGAAGAGGCGACTAGACGCACACTTCTGGTTGCCAAGGTATGCTGGCCCTCTGGATCTCGTCATCCAGTGCCCGCGGGTTTGGGGGTGACCGGATACACCAACGGACTTTGGTACCCGAATTAGCATCCAGCATCCGACAACCGTTAGGTCATGCAGCGACCTTTTAACATATTTCTTTTATATTGTTCTTCTCGATTGACTTCTCAAGTGTCTCTCCGATCTTGCTCAATCTGAGTGCAATGGTAATGGTGAGCACTCAACTGCTGCAGACTGCTTGTTGTCGCGTCAACGTTCTCGACCGATGTCACTCGAGCAACTAGCCGGCGGATGCCGCATATGTAGTTGCATGGAGACGCCGTCCGGGTATACCTTTGGGGTCCTTGATGTTGAGGATGAAGTTTGCTCTATTGAGATACGTGCATGCAGACGCGACTGTCAGGCCCATGCCCTTATCCTAAGCCCGAGTCCCCCAAATACGAAACACTTTGACGACACGGACTCTTGGCATTCTATAAGTTTTACCGGAAGTACCTCGACGGGAGACTCTGTAATAGAGTATTGAACGATGGCGTTGCTGACAAGACAAGTCCCGGGTGGAAACTGTGTGACAGCGGGGAAGACGGTGCTCGATCCTCAATGAGGACCGCATCTTCCCCCTCAGACGCGGGCTGGTTGATAGCGTCGGTGTCGTCCGTGATGTCGTCACATTTGGCGCCGTAGTCTTTGATGTTTCTCCAGAGCCATCCTTGCTAGTCAGTCCTGGTTCGCAAGAAGCTCGGTGTTCTTGCCCAAACACTGGCCTACTCGCCTCGTAACAGCTGTTCGGCGCGAACGGACGATTTTACTTAAAGACGGTTAAACGTTAGACGGCTTGCGTGATCGGACCCGCGGCCGCTGCATCCAAGGGTCTGGGACTTCAAGCCAAGCCGATTTCGGTATAGCGCCGGACGAACTAGGTGGTCTTCACCTCCAATCCCCTACGGATGTCCAGGAGAGGAAGACGAAGCACCAATATACCGGAAGTATGCAGCATGGTGACAATGGGGATGACTGGTAAGAAGGCTCGGGCCACGATGGAAGAAACAAAATGCTCCGAGTGGTACATTTGTATCATGCCCCTTATAACGTTTTGATCACACCCTCACTGATCCTTCTTCGCCCGGTCCGACTCTCATAGACCTTGTATTCAAGGCTTGCGAGCAAGATGGCAAGATACAATGCTCTAAACCCTTACTTTGTTTGTGTTTTAGTTCTGTGCTTAGCTGGGCTCATCTGCGCTCAGGATACCCCGACATGCAGCGCGTCAGTAGCATGCGAAGATGGATGTTGTAGCAAGTCTGGCTTCTGCGGCCTGGGTCCTGAATGTAACGACAATCTCATCCAAGCACGCTCACGAGGGAAATGTTCTTTCCTTCCAGGACCAAAGCTGACCAGCGTGATAGATTGTAGCAAGTCGACTTGCATCAACAACTGTGATCGCAAAGCCCAGTGTGATCCAGGCGGCTACGGCGAAGACTATGTGGTTAAAACCACATGCCCCCTCAATGTCAGTGGTCAATGAACCCCTTCCCATCACTGCCGGCGTCCTCCCTCGCTGACAGCCGTGCAGGTCTGTTGCTCAAAGCATGGCTTTTGCGGGACAACAGAAGAGTACTGCGGCACCAAAAAGGTCGACCGTCCAAGCTGCGCCGTCCAAGAGAGCAGTACTTTCAAGCGAGTTGTTGGCTACTACGAAACATGGGCGACGGGGAGAGCGTGCAACCGGTTCTCTCCGGAACAGGTCCCCGCTGGCGTCTACTCGCACATCAACCTCGCCTTTGCCAGTATCAGCCCAACGACCTTCGAGGTGATGCCCGCCGAAAAAGGCGACGCCGATCTGTACGAGCGCGTGGCGAACCTCAAGGCCAAGGACCCCCATCTCAAAGTCCTCATCGCCGTCGGAGGCACGGATTTTCACAACACAGGGCCGACGGCAGCTACATTTTCCGATATAGCGAGAAGCCAAGAGGCGCAGAAGAAGTTCATCGACTCGGTCCTCAAGTTAATCTCAACCTACGACTTGGATGGGATCGACTTGGACTGGGAGTACCCTGCGGCCAAGGACCGCGGTGGACGGGATGAGGACTTTGCGAATTTGCCCAAATTTATGAGGGCGCTGAGGCAAGGGCTCAAGGATCACGAGATCAGCATCACGATCCCGGCTATCTACCGTAAGTCTCCGGTAGCCCCTGAACCAAGGGGATTTTCTAGCTTCCCCTGTGTCGGCGAGGATGTGTGTGCCCTGACACCTTTTTGCCCAGGGAATCTCCAGCACTTTGATATCAAGAACATCGAGCCACACGTGGACTTTTTCAACGTGATGGCGTACGACTTCCACGGCGCCTGGGAACAGCCCACCGAGTCGGGTGGGCCGTACCTCAACTCGCACACCAACCTCACGGCAACCAAGGACGGGTTGGACCTGCTCTGGCGCAGCAACGTCAACCACGACAAGGTGGTCCTGGGCCTCGCCTTCTACGGGCGCGGCTTCCAGGCCTCCAGCTCCTCCTGTCTCCGCCCGGGATGCCCGTTCGAGTCCGGCAGCGAAGCCCAGCCGTGCAGTGGCGAGGCCGGCGCTGCGTTGAACTCGGAGATTGACGATCTCGTCGCCAAGGAGGGCGCGAAGCCAATGCTCGACGAGATCGCAGCGGTCAAGATACTCACGTGGGGAGACAACTGGCTCACCTATGACGACGAGGAGACGCTCCGGTTGAAGGCGGATTTCGCTCGCAGTCAGTGCCTCGGCGGCGTCATGGTGTGGGCCATCTCGCAAGACACCGAGAACGCGAAGTATTCGAAGGCCCTCTCTCGCGTCGCTCCAAGGCTCTCCAGCTACTAGCCGGCATATAGGTGCAGCAAAGGTGGACATACAAAGGAAGTCATGGATTATTTCTAGGGCAGACAGATGAGTTGTAACAAGAACTGTACATTAGGTTAAAACGAAATTACAAGATATTAATGCTGGGGTGTGGTTTATTGTGCTGTGTTCTGTAACGCCTCCATTTCTCTTGAACGATTTATCTCTGTTTGTTCCTTGAACACCTCTTGGATACCGTTTTGAGTGCGAATGAAACGTTTACAAGGCACATCGCAACAAGCATGATGAAAAGACAGGTGCAATACACTCCGAACGCTATATAGGCAAGGAATCTTGCTCTCTGATGATGGAGAACCACCGCTTGCTGCTCAGAGCTAGCCCAAAGGCTTACTTAGGCCAGAGGATATAGATAATTTCGCGCCATGTCTTGCCCCAGCCCGTAAGAGGCCGTCTGAATGATGGGTGTGAAGGCACTTGACTTCCATGAGAGCCCGGACAGCTCCACTTCGTCGTGATGAGTGAATAGATGACGAGTTTCGGGTAGGCGATAAGCCGGATGAGGTACATGCCGACCATCGACGGCAGCCAGACGACGACCGCCACCCTCAATAGATACCATATGATGGTAAAACCAGTGAGGCGGTAGTTGGACTGGTGGGAGATGGTCGCGAGAATAGCCATTCCATCTGGTATCAGGACCCACTGCGTTGAGATGCCCCAGATCACATTCCGGACGGCAGAGCGTACGTCGTCGGCGACGGCAGCTCTTCAGCCTTGTGGCCCGAGGGCATCCTGAAGCGAATGCCACTAAGATAACTTTGATAAGGCCGTGCAGACGCCTATTCGATGGATTAGGCGTCTTGCCAAGCAACGATTGGCTTCCTTGGATGGGGTTGTCGGTATGCGTTCCTGGGGGGGAGGACGGCGCAAGGAACCCAGCGGAGCTGCATATTGGCAGAGACATAAGATGGAAAAGAGAACATGTGCAAAGCTCGGACGAAACGCCCCCTGATCAGATGGCATCTCCGGTCGACCAACCCGGCGACCAGGCTCGCGCTAGGCGCTTGCTATCATGGCGTAATTATGACGTCTAAGAAACCCGATTCGCTGGCGATCATGGGGTAATGGATATGGTATTACCGGAGTAGGGTGTGGATTCATGTTCCCGAATCATCAGTCGTGCCCTTATTCCATAACAGTCCCCGCAGCCATTGAATCACTTTCGGACAAGAGCGCAACGAGGCCGGTTGTCAATTGCCATATCTGGAAGTAGAATCGGAGAAAAAACAACAACAAAAAGGGTATCTGGACAATGGTAGCACCGGCCATGAGGCCGCTCCTACTGGCAGGGGGCAAGTCTACTCGGATGGGCACGCCTAAGCATCTCCTTCGCATGCCCGACGGAACACCGTTGTACCAACGGCAACTACAGCTTCTGCGCACCATCTTCCCGGAGCCCCAGACAATTTACATCTCTCTGGCCCAAGAGTCCGAGACGGACGACTACCTGGACGAGTTGCTGGCCGCCCAGCCCGACAACCCTTCCTCGGCTTTCTCTGAGAACGAAGACGTCAAGGGGGGACCCAAGGTGCAGATACTCCGCGACGAGCACCCCAACAGCTCCAAGTACTCTGCAGGCCCTGCCGCGGGGCTCCTCGCGGCGTACCGGTACGACCCGTGGGCGAACTGGGTCGTCGTGGCGTGCGACTACCCGCTGCTGCCGCCGGACGCGCTGTACCTGCTGTTCCTCAAGCGCGACGCCGTGCCGGTGACGTGCTACCTGTCGAGCGAGGGGTTCTGCGAGCCGCTGCTGGCGATCTGGGCGCCGGCCGCGCTGTCGCGGCTGTCGGAGCGGGCGGCCCGCGGGCATCCGAGCCCGGCGGCGGCGGCGGAGGAGCTGGACGCGCTGATGCTGGAGACGCCTCCGGGATGCGAGTGGTGGCTGACAAATGTCAACACGATGGAGGAGTGGGTCAACGCCGTGGTTGAGATGAAGCTGGGGCCGCAGGAGCCGGACTCCGTCGAGGTGTTGAAGGAGGCGACGTGATGTATATCGTTGCCTTGTATATATGAAGGGTGTTCTGTCTCGTAGAATAAAGAAAGATCCTCTCACAAAAACACGGCTTTCTCGGAACCTCGTCTATCTCGGCATGGGACAGCAGCCAACGCGGCCCTCGCGCCGTCAACCCTGCGTTTGGCCCCCGGCGATGCTGCTTGTTGATGTGTCTTTCCACGCACTTCGCCATGACAGGCGCCTCGGCCGCCTGATGCTGCCAAGACCCGAGGAACGGAACCACGAGAAACCTGAAGCCGGTCGCCGTGGCGCCTGGATTCCCGGGGAGCCCGAAGACCGGAACATCGCGGGACTGGCTGGGGACTTGGGCAAAGAGGACCGGATGTCCCGGTCTCATGGCGACGTCGTGGAAGTGTCTCTTCGCGCCGAGATCGCCGAGGGAGGAGGCCAAAGAGTCAAACCTGCCAACCGAGACGCCGCCTGTCGTGAGGACCGTTTCAAACAGGCCCCCGTCTATTGTTTCCCGCAGCGCCATCCCGACGGTGTCTTGGTTGTCGTGCAGAGTTCCGAGAAACGTGGGCTCCGCGCCGGCCTTGGCGAGTGAGTTTCATGTTTACCACTGCCCAGAAACATAATTTACAAAAGTGTTATCCAATCGTGCCGTATAGGTAGCACCTGGAAGCTTTATAGCAGAGCCACGCGATTCAGGAAGCGGGGCTTTGGTGGGTTCTGCCCCGAGTGCGGGCGCGGATCTTCCGCCGTGATGCGGCCGCCAAGGCCGTGTCTGTGACGGAGCATACGGGTACCGATACCGAACACGGGACCAGGGCCTTTTCTATCGTACAGTACCTATCTAGGTAGTTAAACATGACGGGATCTCTGGCTTGGGTTGTTTACGTAGCACATAATCGGAAGCGGGTAAACTCCAAAGACCGACGCCACACGATGTTTCCGCAGAAACTCTGCAGGCAGCAGCGGCAAGATTCAGGCAGTCATCTGCATTTGAGATAAAGAAACCCCCAACGTTCTGCTGCCTGGCTTACCATTCTCCTTGTTGTGGATCGGCTGTTTTCTCTTTACCGTAACCCGACACGAAATCTCAAAATCAGATCCGTACCGAGTATCGACCTACAAGTGGACAACGCCAAAGAATGTGGAGTTACATTCAGCCACAGTGCCTCCTTACCAGCTTGAGCCACCCCGGTTAACATATAGCAGGGCATCCGTGGAGACAAACACCATCCTCGAGCAGGATGGCTCCGGCCTGTTTCTTCTTCCTTGGGAAGTCAAAGAACGCATCTACGAGCACTATCTCACCTTCAGCCGCGAAGACATTGGCTCCACCTCTCGCCCGCTGCTCACCTACTTTGAGCAAGGGATCTACGCGAAACCGCTGCCGTCCCTGATGCTGACGTGTAAACGCGGCTACCGAGAGCTGCAGCAACGGGTCCACACAGACGCCGTCATGCACGTACACCCGCAGACCCTGGGCGACCGGGGCATCGGCTTCGCCGTGCACGGGACGCTGCGCTTCGAGCGCCTGCGCAGATTCCATCTCCTCCTCGCGACGGAGTACCCGAATTGGAACCGGTGGATGGGTGTGTTCGGCGAGGTGGCGCAGCGGTCCAAGGACCTGGCCGAACTCGTCATTGACTGGGAACCGAGACCGACTTTTCTGAACCTGAAAGGGTGGGAGGCCAAGTTCAACGAGAAGAAGTCGGACGAGTTCTTTGGTATTCTGTCACAACTTCGCCATCTCGAGGTCGTCAGGTTCCACGGAGATTTGCCAGTGGGATGGAGAGAGAGATTCGAAAAGGAGACGACTGCCAGGCTTGTATGCTACAAGTTCAAATGGTGGAAAGAACATGGTTTGGAGTAGTGCTTAAAAGTTGAAAAACGGGTTTGGCGCTAGAGGGCAAATTGCATCATCAACTAGAGAAGTATGTGACATTCATAGTTACCATATAATGAAGACGACCTGTTTAATTGAGGTTGACCACCGCTTGTGATGTAAAGTTCCCTTGGCTCTTCATTCGGCCCATCTCACCTTACAATCTCCGGCCTGAATGACAACGAGCTCTCTGTGACGTTTGTCATGAGATGCAGCACACAACAGGCATGAGAAGAGTGATGTTCAGCAAGGCGCCTCCTGCAAACGTGCGGAGATGAAAAGAATAAATCTATATACAGTGAAGTACATGCAAGTGAAACGCCACTGATAAAGCACGTGACGAAGCTGATAATACCAAGTGCCAGCTCTGCATGAAGCTATCACGACAATTTGAAAGCCCTCCAGCCAACGATTAGCCCTCTTGGCTGACACTCCTCGCTGAGCTCTACAAGTTTTCCTAAACCACTCCAGGTACCCATGTGTGTTTTGTCGTAACCAGGCGATTGCTGCTCTTCCGTGCCGTGCCGTCTAACGTTTTGTATCGTAGTGTAGCACAATCAGATGTTCCCTTTGTCGTGCCGAGGGCGGTAAACGTTGAGGCTGTTTCCGATCACAGCCATGCCCAGGTATATGCACCCGCTTAGTTGTGGCTGGGATATTCCCACCTGTTCCCGGGTGCCTTGTCGTCGCAACTGGAGTCCGCCCCAGTGGCGCCGGCTGCGGTGCACATATCGCGCCAGTCGCAGTTGTCCATCCCGTAGTAGTAGATGTATTTGCCGCGGGCCACGCTGTCTTTGCCGACGTAATTGCACACTCCGTCGGCGAAGCTCGTTGACCCGGAGTCGAAGCGTCCGCAGACCGTTTGCGTCGCGGCGTCGTTCGGGTTGCCGTCGTCGTTGTAGCAGTGGCAGTTCCTGTAGGCAGCGCAGCCAAGCGCGCCTCTGGCGAGAGCGAGAAGAGCCAGAGAGCTGGCGGCGGCGAGACTCGGGAACTTCATCTTGGGCTCTGGGACTGTCGAGACGCGGGCGGGCAGAGACGGAGTGTGTGGTGGTGAGAGTCGGTCAAGGAATGACGGCCACCTCAGTTGCGGGAAACGAATGCACAATTGACGGCCTGCTTATGAGGCTTTTATGACTAACATCGTTACGAGTCTAGACACTGGGCCTTGATAGCTTCGGCAACACCGATTCTGGCGTTGCGTCAGGTGCTCGTGGGGAATGTCGCCGGAGCACCGGAGAGGGGCCGGCGGTGGAGCCAAATCGGGATAATATAGGTACATGTTCTCATCCCGCTGCAGATTGCCCATGTGTTATAGGCCAAGTATAATATCAAATTAAGGCTGCGTTGCATTTTCGTGGGATATATCCCTCAAGGCCATAAAACAAAATTGATAGGCACGCACGATTCGCATCTTAAATGGCTTAAAACAGACAGCACCGTCATCCACCTATAACCTCAATGCGTTCATCGCTTCAATGTTGCATTGGTGATTGAGCACCAAGAAAGCACATGAAAAGCAATTCAATGCCGCCAAATCTCATTCCCTGATGAGTGTATCAGTGATATTACACTCTTCCCCTTTCAAGCCCATTCTGAAGACTGGACAGAGCAAACTTCGTATCTTCCGAAATACACAGTAGTTGTGTGTTGAGGCCTGAGAGGCCTGAGAGGGGTGTCAATTGGGAGCGAAACAACGGTCATCTCCAACGAAGACATGTTTTTCATTATTATTTGTTTTCGCCCTTTCAAAAATACTCTTGTGACAAGAACGATGTACTAGATATTGATCACCCACGTTGGTATAGAGACTAAACAGCTCGAGGATACATCCAACTCTTGATTCTGCTCCTTAAAGTGACATGCTCGACGACAGATCCCTGACTGCTCGAGCTGCCCCGACGCGGCGGTGGCCGGCTGACCATGTTGGTCAGCTCGGAACCCCCGGAAGGCGTTCGCGTGATCATAACTCGGTTCTTGAAGTCTGGGACACGACTGTCAGCGTCTGGTTATCTGCTGGACCAATTTCTTGGGCATGAACGAACTCGACGAGTCGTATCTTCCAGGATCCTCGATCACGGCAAAGAACTTGGCCTGGGCCCTTTCACTGGGTGTTGGCGCCATTGTTTTATATATTTGGTAAATGATGCAAAGTCCTCGGAGCACCGGTTTTCTTTTTTTCACCCTTCAATGTGGCGAGTCGATGGGGGTAAGGCAGTATTCAAGAAGAGGGGATCATCTGTCGGAATCGGTGGAAGAAAGAGGGGTTGCTTGGTCTTTATTACACTCCTTGGTCGCGAGTGACACAAATCCAATGGCTCGCAACAACATGGTCGGAGGAATAGAGTTCGTATCCAACCCTTCCGATTCGTTCGTCCCGTCAAGTTTGTTTCAACCATGTGTAATAGGATTAATTCCGCTGCCAGCATCATCAGAATGAGGGGTAGCTCACCTCCTTTACGTTGAGGTGACGACTCACGTTGCAGCTTGTCAACATGCTCGAGAAACCTTATTCATCAGTCTCGGATGTCCGGCCATGGGGCAAGAGAGCAGGAAGCAGCGGACTCTTTCACCAGTGATTGCGCGTTTAGTAATCTATCAGTGCTGGTTGAGGAGCACGCTTGATGCTTTCCACGGTGATAGGAGATGGCCGCTTCAGCTTGATGAAACAACGTACGCCCCTCAACTCATAGATACTAGAAGATCCACGATAAATCCTTGTTCAGTCTCTCAACTATATGTACAGCCCACGTGTGCAAGAGAACCGACAGTCAGACTGAGCTACATAGATGGTAGTTTCCGAAGGCCGCCGTTGGTGGGAGAAGGAGATATGCAAGAGAAACACTGGAGCAAGGCGGGATTTTCTTCATGTTGTTCATCTTCTCGGATAAATAGTGGAACTTGGTTGCGGCTTGTTTATTTGTTTCTTGTCTGTTTGAAATGTCGACATGAGGCGTTGGTTTAACCACTATCAAGCTGCATGTATGATGCAATCGCTCAGTCTTGCCTATTTGATAGCAATCACAAGTTAAAATTTCAAGACCCATACAAAGCTCACAAGTCGTATCTGAACAAAAGAAAACAAATATGTATTGTGAAACCATCAAACGCGTAAGTTATATCCAGAAGAGATAGGAACAGTCTGTCGGTCTCTGACAATGAGAATACTGAATAATGGCAGGCCTTCATCGGAAACCCACCACGAGCTGATATACATCAAGAGTAATGTTGCGGTAAGCTCGATCCCTTGTCATTACTCTTAGTGACCAAGGACGAACTCCCAGCACAGCAAGCATGGTTGATCGAGGGTATGCTACGGTAATCTAGGAACCACATCTTTATCATTAATTGGGTTTCTTTCAGGCAGCGATGTCAACCAAGCAGAGGTCGCTGGCCACCTCTAGCAGCCCAAGTTTCAGTTCATCTCCGATTTCCATTCACATCGAGATGGCCAGATCTTGATTTTCGGAACCCTATCCACAACCCTTGTCGGGCAGGTTCACGCTGCTCGACTTTTGACGCGGGCTAGCGCAATAGCGACTTTCTTGACGAACCATTAGACCAGGAGGTCTTTACTGATCAACAGGTGGATTCCAAAATGCCATCCAGGATCAACCTTGACCGCCGCATGGAAAAACAACTCGTCAATCTCCGAGTGGGCACCGATGGTTACATTTCGGGCAATATTCGCAAAGACATTAAGATATTATCAAAAGACGATATCAGCCTCAATTAATTCAAGATGTGACGGTTGAACGTCCTGTTTACTGCGTGCTTGACGGCGATGACATCCGCAAACCTGGTGGCATCAAGGCTTCTTTACTATGTCTGTCTCATATGCCAGGACTGTTACGACTCTAGATCTTCAGACCTTAGAGCATCGAGGGACACGAAGGGGTTATAACCTCCATAGCCAATGGGTTGGTTTTGTATTGCGGACATCGGCCACTCTGCTTTAGCCGCGAACTCGGCGAATTGCCCAATACCCTGATACTGCGACGGACTCGACAGAAGAAACCCGAGGCTCTTTGCGAGAAACCAGGACTTGAAGATTGCCCCCAAACGGCCCTTCGCAACAAAACGCAAGCCAACAAAGCAACCCACCTATAACCTTCACGACTCCCATTCGTACAATCCGTCAATAATGAGGTTTCAAGACTCAAGCAGCGCAGTGTTGTTGACCTTGAAAACCTTCTCATTTTGTCAGTTACACAGGCATCGCATCTGGACAGTCACCCTACCTACTAGCCGCGGTGACTCACAGGGGACGGATGTATCACAGTCGCTCTAACCCCCCTCCCCCCCCCGGCACACATGTACCATCGCGATACATAAAAACCCGGTATGCAACACATACAACCTATGCCACATCTCAATCTCTGAATACGGTAGAGCATGCACGATAACGCAGGGTAACTGCCAAATCCGACTTCGCTCTGGTCATGGAGCGAACGGCATTTGGATGCTGGGACGCCGGGGATAACAGAGTCGCCGTCAGGCTGTAGCTTGACGACCAACAGCGTGTCCTCTACCGTATTAAAATATTGGGGTGTGGCACAGGTCGGAGGTGCTGGTGCGTACGGGGCTTTTTACGTATCGCACAGAGGATGGAACATTGGTACGAGAGTTTCCATCAGGTTCGTCTGGAATGGCCGTGTTCGGTATTTATACGCCGACAAGTGCAGGGACCAATGCATCCCTTTGCTGCCCAAATGAGGTGTAGGGCCAATTAGAAGCTGCAGTTTCATCTCACTGACCAATAGTTCTAGTATACACATACTCTCTCTATATCTTAACTGTATGAGGGGTACCTATATCACCTTGTATACACGAAGCTACCTACATCGGAGACTAGCTAGTTTCACCAGACGAAAGACTTCCTTTATCGTATCCCTCCAGACGAGGGGAAAAGGTGGGCAGGACTGGGTCTATCGGACGTGAGGTCCAATCGCCAGGAAAGGAATAGAGCAGTCCCGATGCCTTCGGATATACTCAGGCGTTGATGGCATGCCAACCGAGGGCGGCTCATGCATGAAAGGAACAGCGAACAGCGCCCCCAAAAGCACCGGTCCGTTCGTCAGCATGTCGCTGTTTCACCCGGGGGCCAGCCTCCGCCCCGTGTTTGTGCCGGAATCCGGGGAACCGTACAAATTCTATACACTGGGGACGGCAAACCGGCACTTGACGAAAGGCCTGCAAGGATCTCCTGCCGCTCTGCGTTTTGGAATACGGGCCTGCGCAGTTGGCGGCATGGTAGACCTGCCGATCGGTCCCGCCACCGAGGTACGGACACGTCTCTTAAACAAGGTTGCTCCCGCCGCTGCACATGTGGCCCGGCTTCCAGCAGGTCCGACACGACCCCTCGCAGAGCCAAGCGCAAGATCGACAGGCAAAGCCGAAACCGGGAAACACGGGTCAGCGCACGCTTGAGACAGAGCTGTTGGTGGCTATGCTGTTCCAAAAGCTTACCTTTGGTATGGTTATTAGGTAGGTATCCATGAAGAGCTGGGAGTGTTCTGACGAAAAGAAGAAGCCGTGACACGCAGATTTGACAACCGGGCGAATCGCAGCGGCGGGTTTTATCGACGTATCGTCTCTCCGTTGCAAAGCCGTACCTGAAGGAAGGAAACGTCATCTGGTGTTCCGAACCCCTATATGCGGTGCTATATGCGGTGCGAGTTGTCTTGTCGGTGTCGGGATGCACTCGTGAAAGGCTGATCCGGTCAGAGGTTGGCGATCACCGCCAGTCCCGCTTGCTTGTTCGACTATGGCGGGCTGGCCCTCGACTCGAATGACGCTGCTGCGCAGGGGCGCGCAAGGGCTTCCGCGCTTCATCGGCGCATGTATTTGATGCCCTGGGCTGCGTATCGCCAGCCCCATCCACCACACGTCTTCATCTTGAGAGTCTAGTCTAGATGCGTGACGGCGGCTGGTTATTCACTCGCCTTTGCCTTTTCTTTCTCCGGTGATTATCACGCACGAACCCTCAAAGATGCTGGCACCGACTTTCAAAACACACCACCGGTACGCTCAGCTCGGCGGGCACGAGGTCGAAAGCGGCGAGGATACGCCGGCAAGACACTCGCGGCCGAGGCAGTATTGGCAGCGCGGGAGAATACACCTGTTCTACGTGATGCTCCTCGTCCTCGTAGCCGCCGCCGGCAGACGCCCTCCCTCGAGCAGAACGCAGCAGGTCTACTACGGCGAGGAACCGGTCAAGTCGGAACTCCGATGTGAGTCACACTCCCGTGGTCTTTATTTTCTTCCTTCCCCTTTTTCGTCTTGCACGTCCAGAGCCGGGGAACTGTCGTCGCAGCTAACAACGCCCGCAAAGTGCCAACGGTACGCAAGACGTTCGAGCTTGACCTGAAGTACGCCATGCCGCCGTCCCCGGCGGTCGACGAAGCCTGGGCGTCCCTCCTGCCCAGGGAAGGCGGCTTCTTCAGGCACCCCAGGCTGGCGCCCCGGACGAGCTGCATGGCCGTCTTCCACCAGCTCCACTGCCTCGACATGATCCGGCAGACGCTCTACGAGGCGCGTCCCGACTTTGCGGCGCCGCGGCACTCCCGCAACGGCACGGACGGCGCAAGAGGTTCGTCGTCGTCGTCGTCGTCGTCGTCGTCGTCGCACCCGGAGGAACATGACAAGACCGAGGGGCAGCAGCAGCGGCAGCGGCACGACCACAACCACGCGCACGACATGTACCACATCGGCCACTGCTTCGACCTCGTCCGCCAGTCGATCCTGTGCAGGCCCGACCTGACGGTCGAGGTCGGGAACCCCGCGATCGGCGGCGTGACGGGGTTCGGCACGGAGCACCAGTGCGTCGACTGGCGGCGGCTGATGGATTGGATGAGGGACCACGAGTAGGGAGAAGGGACTCGCCCGGTTGTAACGATACCCACGATTTTTGATGATGCATGTGAATAAAAACGGGATATATTGAACGAAGCGTCTCTAAACTACCTGGCAACGGCTGAAATGGTGACGAGAAACACGCAAGCTTGCGATTTTGAGACATGAGGAAATGCCTGGCCAACGAATGTACGAGTTGGCTCTGCAACCCCTTTTGGAATGGAAATGTCTAGCATGTTTTGTTCGTCTCGATACGAGCGGGTACAGCCTTTGGACTCCTATCTCTCCAGCGGCGCCTGTCGAAGCCCAAACAACAGAGGCAACACGCGGTCTGTCGGTTCGACGGCCAACGAAGGCCCGTCATGGAGGGCTCGGCAGGTCGAGCTACGAACGCACCCGCCGGGACCGCGGCCCCGCGGGCAACCGTTTCGCCGGATCGTGCAAACGCAAGGTTTCGTTGCTGTGGGCCACTGCCCGATGACCCTCGAGAAGGAATGGCGTCTGGCTTCGGAAAGAGACGGCTCGTTGTTAGTTGCGGTGAGAATAGCCGGGCACCCCCTTCACGTCGTCACCAACGCTGGGAGTTACAAGCCGGATGTGAGAATAATTGGTGCATTTTTATTTCCTAGCCTGTCCGTGACTTGCCTTGCTACGTACGTACGTTTTTGTCTCGTCCGGAACTCCAAGCTGGGGGGGTTTTGCTCGCCCCTAACCCCCTTTAGTCTCTATTCTTCGCAAACGATAATGATGAACAGACTGGCCGATGTGACAGTCCAGTTTTCGTTAATCCGCAAAATTGTTGAAGCCGACCAAGGATGTTGCAGGAGTCGGCCAGCGTCAGCTACAAGACGAATGCCACACCCCTCCTGCTCCTCGGCCGACCTCCTCATGTTCCTTGCCCAGAGCCGCCTTGGCCATGACGGGCTGACGTAAGGGAACGCCCTTCAGGCGTAGACCGTCTCTCCGTTCAAGAAAAGTCGGATCACGGATGCTCGTCGTCATCGTCGTTGTGCGCTCGCTTTGGCCTCTCGTCGCTTTCCTCGAACTAGGGGATGCAGAAGTCGACCCAGCTGCCCAGGTAATCGAGACGGTTCCCGGCGTTCTCCTGGCTCTTGTAACTCTCCTCAAACTCCTCGAAGCTGAGCTTGCCCCAGCCGCCGCGGTCGGCGGCCTCCTTCTCCGCCAGGTCAAGACGCTTCCATTCCAGCAGGGTAAAGTGCGGAATGTTCTTGGACGAGCCTTTAGAGAACCGCGTAGACTGCTTCTTCTTCTTCTTCTTCTTCTTCTTCTTCGGCATCGTCGTCGTCATCGTCGTCGCCGGCTCGGATCCCTCGTTCGATGTCGAGAGTTCCGAGGAGGTTGCTGTACTGTCTGATGAGTAAGACATGGCCGTGGCCTCACTGTTGGGCCGGAACTGAGGCATCGTCGGGTCGCGGTAATCAACCTCGACCGCATCCCCATCTTCTACATCCTCCGCGTCTTCCTCATCCACATCAACCTCGTCTTTACCCGCCTTCTCCTGCTCATCCTCGTCGTCAAGGACCTCTTCGATCCTCAGTCTGTTTTCTGTATCAGGTCCATCCGTTCTTTGCCCGGATTCATCAACCCTGTGTCCGAACTCGTCGACTCTGTAGCCACTAGTAAGCAAGAGTTCTTCCAGAGACCTCTCGGCAATCGGTTTGTCCTCGTCAATGGCCTTCCTAGGCTGTCGCGGCTCTACCGTCTTGGGCTCGGGCTGATCGACAGCCAGGTGCTCAAACAGGGTTCTGTGCTGGTCACGCTTGGCCTTTGTCGCGGCCGCCTTGAGGGCCAAGTCTTCCTTGTCTTTGAAGATGGCGTCGAGAAGCTCGTTGAAGGCCTGCTGCGTGACCTGGTAAAGGATCTCCTTGCCGGCGTCACGCTCCTCGTCGGGAATCTCCAAGCCACCCCAGCGCTCGGGCACGCTTCTAGATGACGTCGAGGGGTTCGATCTGGTTTCGTACTCGTCCATGTCCTCGGCGAAGCGGACCTTTGACGACGACCTGGACCGCGGAGACAGGGCCTGCTGCTGTGCGGCTTTGGAGCTCTCGGCAACGCTATTGAGATTGAGAAGGACGTCCTCGTCGGAATGCCAGCCATCGGGGGCGAGGCCGCCCTCCTCTTCGTCTAGATAAAACTGCCGCCTCTTCCACCTGTCGTGCAGTTGTTTTCTGGCGGCTTGCCGCCGTCGACGCTCGATATCGGGAGCCATCTGCCTCCTGTGGTTGATGACCTGGGCCCTGAGTTGACTCTCGGTGGGAACTCTGTTTGTGAACTGGTCCGAGTCGACTCTTTGGTCCCGGCTTTCGGAGCGGTTGGCCTGCGCTGGAGCGTCGCCAGTCTGGCTTCTGTTTTCCACATCCGAGTCGTTGTTTGCCCCTTGCTCGCCGTCGGAGCTGCCGAGCTCCAGATCAAAGTCGAAGTCAACCTCGTTGCGCTCCCGACGCTGCCCGGTAAGCAGGTCGGGCAGATCGTCAATGCTTGTGGGCGGGTTAAGCAAAGCATCCCAGTACGGAGCGTCCGGCTCGCTATCCGGAGAGCGCATATGACCGGACCAGGGGCTGCCAATGTATGGTGCAAACAGCCTCGTCAGCACGTCCTCCCTCCCTGACGTGTCACCCCTGTCGTCGCTCACGATGGCGGTCCTGCCCGGCTCCAGTTCCACGTCGCCGTTGGGATGGAAGACCTTGCCGTCGCTCCGGTGATTAGCATGGGCGCGGGGGACCCTACCCTCCCGGCCAAAGAGGCTGCTCAGCGGCTGTCTGCTTGCGACGAGCTGCTGGGCCTCGGTACTCCCCATCAGCTGGTCGTCGAGCCCATCGAGAATGTCGCGGTGCATCTGCTTATAGAGCACGTAGTAGGCACGGAACATGCGCAAGAAGTCTCGGCGGTTGACGAAGCCGTCGCCGTCAATGTCGTAGCCTTCAAAGATCTTGCGGAGCTTGTCCTTGCGCTTGCGATAGGCGAGGCCGTGCAGGAACTCGGTGAAGCCGATCAGGTCGTCGTTGTTGGTGTCGTAAAAGGAGAACATGCGGTCGTGGATGAGGTTGGGCGTCGCGTGTCGCGAGCCGCCAGAGGGGACGAGGCACCGCTCAAACGTCTTCTTGTCCATGGCCAGGTGCAGCTCGTCGGGGTCCTCGCGCCATTCCGTGTTGGCCATGAAGGTGAACTGCTCCCAGAAGGCCTCGATCTCGGGCCTCTCGAAGCCCGTCTCCTTGCTGAGCCTCGCCATCAGGCTGCGGTTCAAGTTTCTGTAGCAGGTATCCGGGTCGCCAGTGTACCAGACGGGCTGCATCTGGCGGGGGCCGAAGGGTGGTGCGGGGACCTTGATCTTGTAAAAGATGTGCGTCTTGGTGTGGACGCCTTGGGACTCGCACGTCTCGCAGAGGTCGAAGTCGGCACAGTTTGCGCAGCGGTAGCGGACGCCGCGGATGGGCACCATTCCGCAGGAGTTGCAGGCACAGCCCCTATGGACGCAGGCATTCCGCCTGGCGTTGTCCTCCGAGACCCTAAACAAGAGGCTGACGATGTTGTGGCCGGCGCGAGCCTGGGGCTGCATGCTGTTGGGGTCGTTCCACCACTCGTCCATGGTGCCGCCGGCGTCGACTACGGTGTCGCCGTCGTTGAGCGGGCGCATGGCGTCGAGGTCGAGGTTGTCTTCCCCACGAGAGCCATCGGAGGAAAGGGAATTGCGGCGGGATCGTCTGTGGGGGCGGCGGACGGCATTGCTTCGGTGCAGACCGGGGCCAGAGACGTCTCGGTACTGGTCTCTGGCGGCGTGGTAGGTGTAGTAGCCGAGGGATGCCGCTGCGACAGCAGAGAAGACGGCGACGGCGAGTCGAGGCCGTGTCAGGCTGTCGGTTGATGGCAGCGGGAGCCACATGATGGAGCCTAGATGTAGCTATACGTGAAGCATGTTGGGAGTCACAAGACGTTCCGGTTCCAGATTAGAAAAATTGCATGGGATTCGGGATCGTAGCTGTTGGGGCGTTTGCAGGGTTCGATAATGCGGGCGAAGAGGGCTGGATCGAGGGGTGGGTTGGTGATGATTAATTAGTTGGCCAACAAACAGACCAGCTACGCAGTGTGACAGATGCCAGATGCGCCAGCTTGGAATTCTGCCAGGACGTATCGCCATGGAGGGTAAGCGGTCACAGTGAGCACACAGATACGTACCGAGGTTTCCGGGTACATATCTTACATATACAATGTGCTCCGTACCTACGGATACATAAGTACCTAGGTACCTGGCAGCCTGGGTACCTATCGTGGACTGTGTGGATGGGCCATGCCTGATCAGTCAGCAGGGATCCGAGCTGTAGTGCGAGGCACGTACCGCACGAGGTGCTGGCGCGGCGCGCAACGGTTCCAAGACGGGCTGGAAATCGAGATACCGAGAAAGACAGAGCAAACTCTCGGTATTCTTGACTCGGAGAGGGAAAGCCTTTTTACTACCAAAATCGCCATTTCGCGCCTTTGGGCGTGTGGGCACTCCCATCGCTTGCCGTGACCTAAAAACGGTCAAGATGCAGCCGGAGAAGCTCTCCCAAAGGAGGCAGACTGTCAGTGCGGAGGCGCACTCCGGACAACTAACTGCTGCTACTATCTATGTAGGTACCGTAGGTGATGAGGTAGTTGGCATAGGTAAATACAAACATGCATTGATACTTGGAGAGCTTCCTGATACCTCGGCATTGCATGTTGAGAGGGAACCCCAGAGACGGCGCGCGTGCTTGTACATATCAATACGGATACCAGCCTGTCGTATTCGGGTCCGTATTTCCATCAACGATCGACGGGCCCGTCAACGGTCGACGTCACCACCGCCATTAATTCTATTCCATTGTTCCCCGGCTGCGTGGTCGCGCAAACATTGCTCGGTGGCCAGCATTCCCTCTTAAACCACCTAACCCACGTCTCTCTGCCTGCGAAACGGCCCGAGTCCGATTGCACGGTTCGCGACTTTAACGGCGCCAGGCCTGCCTGTCGTCATATCTGTAAAGAGAAGGCAAAAAGCAATATACATAAAAAAAGAAGAAAAAACCGCTTGTTTTTCTTTTCGGAATCCCTGCGTCCGGAGTTGCATCCCGCTTAAACCCGGACGCCTCAGCTAGTTTACATACCTAATACCTTTTCCTTTCTCACACAGCTCGCCGCATCCAAACCAGTCTGTAACATCTGCTTCGTCGCCGCACGTTGTCAGGGGTCTCCTCAAAGCAAACATCTCCGAGGCTAAGCAGCTCCCAACGCCTTCAACCACGCTGCCCACTTACCTACTCAACCCCCCCTCCTCCTCCTCCTCCTCCTCCTCCTCCCCCTCCTCCCCCCGCCATTGTCTCGACGCGCGCAAACCGCATCTTGCCCAGAAACAACCTACACCCTCGACAGCATCTCGTCTTGGTGGCAAAAGACGCACACACAGAAGTCATGGCCGCAGAGTAACCCCCGCCCCGCCCGCTCCTCGCCACCGGCCTCGACCCTCACTAACAACGCGCGCGCAGGAAACGACCCTTCCCGACGGTGGAAGAGACCATGAACCACCCTTCCTATCCCTCCGTGATATGGAACCTCGAGCCCGACCGCAAGGGGAAGCTTCCCGTCGCCGAGGGCCGCGGCGGGCCCTTCAACATCGCCTGGGAGATCCACGGCCACGGCCCCACAAAGATCATTGTGAATCCCCCCCCCCTCTCCGTCTCTCAAGCATGACATGACTTTACATAACATGGCATGACATGCGCGCTTCTTGTTTCTACGGAGCTAGAGCTGACATCCCCGCGCGCCTCCCCCCGACCCAAAGTTCGTAATGGGCCTCGCCGGCCTCAAGACCTCCTACCAGCGCCAGACAAAGTACTTTGGCCACGACAACGCCTCGCGCTACTCGGTCCTCATCTACGACAACCGCGGCGTGGGCGAGTCCGACGTGCCCTACTGCCGCTACACCACCTCCGCCATGGCCCGCGACGCCATCGAGGTCCTCGCCCACGTCGGCTGGGACGCGGCCCCGCGCGGCGTCCACCTCGTCGGCATCTCCATGGGCGGCATGATCTCCCAGGAGATCGCCTTCGCCGCCCCCGCCCTCTTCGCCTCCGTCACCCTCCTCTGCACCGCCCCCTGGATCGAGAACACGAAGCCCCTGCTCGAGAACCTGCGCGACCGCGCCTCCATGCTCCTCCCCAAGGGCGTCGAGCGCAGCGTCCGCGACACCGCCCTCAAGCTCTTCCCCGCCGACTGGCTCGCCATGCCCGACGAGGCCGCCGAGCTGCCCGGCGACGCCACCCCGCGCTGCGGCCCCGCCGACGGCGGCCGCGGATACGGCCGCTTCGACAGCAACTTCCAGCGCTTCCAGGCCCAGGAGCTCGTCAAGCGCTACACCCCGGGCCTCTTCTCCATCCGCGGCTTCCTGCAGCAGCTCGCCGCCGCCGGCTGGCACCACAAGTCCCCCGCCCAGCTGCGCCAGCTCGCAGACGCCGTCGGCCGCGACCGTATCGCCGTCGTCCACGGCACCGCCGACGTCATGATCGACGTCCACCACGGCAGGCTGCTGGCCGAGCACCTCGAGCCCGCCGTCGTCGAGTTCGTCGACGGCATGGGCCACGCCCCCATCATGGACAGGGTCCCGTGGTTGCACAAGTGGCTAGAAGACCGCTTCGCTGCGGTGGAAAAGTTGGAACCGGTATCGTGACGGTGCCCGGGGCGTTAAGCTTGGGTGGCGGGCACAAGGAAGACGGGAAAGGAGGCAAGGGATTCTAATGCATTTTGGGGGAAAGGGCACCACAAGTCCCCCCCCCCCCCCCTCCTCGATAGTTTCTTTTTGTACGTCGTCATGATTTGATTTACTCAGTGATACCTCTCACATTCGTCTCCCCCCCTCCTTACAACGCCGGTATGCATACAGCAGTCGTGGTGCGCTTCCTCCGTTGCTCTTTGGGAGCATCATTCTTTTGCAACTGCTCCTCCCCCTTCCCCTATTCGCCCGTCTCGGAACCCCGGCCTTTTACAACATCACCAAGCCGATGCCGCTCAGGTTCTCCTCGTCGAGCTTGTTTCTCCTGTCCACGCCGCCCGCGATGGGGGCCGCGCGGTAGTTGAACAGGTAGTAGTGCAGCTGGCCGTCGCCCGGGCCGAACTTTTGCTGCTCCAGGAACAGGCCGTTGTCGAGCAGCGACAGGCCGTTGAAGACGTCGAACTTGTACTTCTTTCCCATGATGAGGGCGTCGCCGATGAGCGAGTTGAGCCGCGTCTTGAGCGCCTCCCTGTCAAACGGCGTGGCGAAGGCGACGTCGGTGGCGTAGTACCAGAGGTAGGCGGCGCGGACCACCTGGTGCTTGGAGCTGTTGATGACGGTGGACTCGAGGCAGTAGAAGGAGAACATGTCGGTGATTTTACCGTTGGTCTGGGTCAGCGTGTGTCAGTGCCAGAAACAAATATATAACTAATGGGGGGGGGGGGGGGGTCAATAAAGCAATACTAACCTCGACGACGTAGGTCCAGATGACCTGCTCTCCGGGGGCGTTCTTGTCGTGCAGGAACCAGTGCCGGAACTCATCCTTGGAGAACTGGGGCGCCATGTCGAAACGCTCGAGGTACCTCGTCAGCAGGTCCGACGCGGCGTCGAGGTCCTTTTCCTGGAGCTCGCGCAGGCCCTTGGTCGAGGTGGCGTCCGGGAGCTGGTACTTGCGGATCTGGTACTGCGGCTTGCTGTTGGGCGGCAGCGGGCTGAAGCCGACCTCGTACAGCTTCTGCCAGTTGAGGGCGCGGTGGAAGTAGCGGCAGGTGCTGACGGGCTTGGGCAGGACGACGCCGCCCGTGTAGAGGCCCTGCCAGATCTCGCGCAGGTTGCTGCGGCGCGTGATCTCCTTGATGAGGACGGGCGCGAGGCGCTTGCCGCGCAGCTTCTTGTGGACGACCATGAAGTTGACCTCGGAGCAGGTGATGACGTTCTTGCGCACGCGCAGGTTGACGGGGATGGCCGAGATGAAGGCCACGAGCTTCCTCGACTGCGACGCGCGCACGCCGACGTGCCACTCCTTGCGCCAGCCGGGGCCATGAGCGCCCTGTGTGGGGGAGCATTCGGGTTAGCACGGGGGGGTGATGTCGTGAAAACGGGTTTCCCAGGAATAATGAATGAACAGTGAAAAAAAGAGAGAGAAAAAAAAGGTTCCTCACCATCGGAGCATTGCTGGGGAGTAGTTGAAGCGGAACATGGCCTCGTCGTCCTCGACGTAGTGCCCGTTCAGCAGCTCGTAGACCTCCTTCATCTCGCCGTCGTCCTCGAGGTTCATGGTGACCCACTCGAAGCCGGACACCATGGGCGAGGCCTCCTTGGGCACCTCGTCGACCGTCTGGACGCGGATCGGGCCGTCCTCGAGCTTCTTCTCCGACTCGCCGAACTTGGGCACGGGCTGCGTCGCCCAGAACTTGTAGCTGGCCATGTCCTTGGCGTTCTTGCCGGCGGACGCGAGGCCCGTCATGATGTCCTGCAGGTCGAGCTTCTGCATCGCCGCGGCGATCTCGGCGGACGACTTGGCGCCGGAGCCGGCGCTGGCGCTGCCTCCGAGCTCATTGGCGAGAGCCGGGTTGAGGGCGAGGAGCTCGGTCAGCTGCTGGGGCGTCAGGCCGCTGATGGCCTCCTTGACGGCCTGCTCGGGGTCGCTGCTGCTGGGCTTGCCGGTGAGGGCCTCCTTGAGCTTCTTTCTCTTGGACTTCTTCTTCTTCTTCTTGGCCGGGGCGGCGGCGCCGGCGGCTGCCTGCTCGGGCGCATCCTCCTCTCCGTCTTCCTCTTCCGACTCGATCTCGGGCTCCTTGCCCTTGCCCTTGTCGGACGCCTCGGCCAGGGCGTCGTTGGCGTCCTTGACGGCCGGGTCGAGGGGCTTGGACTCTTCGGCGGGCATCTTTCTTGGTTGATTGGACGGGTGTTTCACCGCGATCGGTGTTCGGACAGGCGGGTTCGTTTGTTATGTCGTGATGGGAGGGGAGGGGGTGGACGGAGGGGGGAGCTTTGGGAGCTCTGGTCAAGCCTGGAAGTGGGAATGGCGGGGAAGAAGTTTTGGCGCAGCAGAGGACAGTTTCATGTGGCCGGGCAGATTCCAGGTGTGTGACCGCATCGCAGCATGGCGGGGTCAATGGTCAGGGACCATGGTGTGTGTCTGCGGGGCACTAGACGCTACCGTACCCTGTATTTGCACGTTGTAAGGAGAACGTCGGCCAGAATACGTGGTCCATTCGACTGTGGAGGTAGTAGGCGAATTCCTACAGCTACTGTTGAAATATAACACAGAGACTCTTCCTTTCTTTGTTTTAATTAGTTGAGCGCTTTGTCCGTCGGTGGGAATGTCCTGCTTGAAACCCACGACGCAAACTCTGTGAACTGCATGTCATGCAGCGGCCCGGTCGATATTTGTCAATATACTCAGTACAAGAATTCAACTCATTTATGGCTACTCCCCAATGACGAAATCCAATTCATAACCTTGAGACAGAAGCTATATTGGGATCCTTGAGGGTTCTCAAACAGGCCGGCAGGAAATCATACACTTTTGGACGGAACTATCATGCGATCCCTGCACTTGTGGCCATTTCATCATCACCCAGGCGAGAGAGCCGGATGAACAGTGCATTGGTCTAATTTGAAGAGATAATGTGTCTGAGACCTACTCATGTTATTCAATGAGAGATGTTACTATGACTGGCTTTCCCGTATACCGGATGATTCCATGAGGCGCTTCAATCTTCGGAACCAACCAACTTGGACACCCAGGACGAGGCAGCGAGCGGTCGGTATAAGAACAGTAATTATATCTAGGCGCACCATGTCGCTGCCGTAAAAGTTTCAAAGCCTCACACATTGTATATCGCAAACCCAGGGGCGACTCCGATTCTACCTCGACTCCGCTCTAATGCTGGTGCTCCCGAGTCTATAGTCATAATACCGCCGACGCCGGGACGAGAGAAAGGGCCTACAACGTTCTACTGGTGTCGGAACTAGCTGTATCATAAGCAGTCCCCCCGAAATCAAAGGAGCGCATGATGGCCAAAATCACCGGGGCGTATCCCATGATGTCGTTGTGTCCTATCCCAGTCAGAAAAAAAGGGCCGAGACGAATGCCAGAACTGTGCACTTACCGCCATGAGGGAACAGCTCCTGGCGAATAATCATATTGGGTTCCGCGTTCCACGTCGTAACAAAGGCATCCCTTCCTTTGCGAATCGTCCGTACCTCCTTCCACGCCTCGAACGAGTGGTTGTCGAGCCCGCCCGGGACAGTCGCGTTGGCAGCAGAGCGGAAGAGCTTGCTGCTCTCGGTCCAGGGGATGTCGGCGTCGTCCAGGGCCGATATGAGCGTCAGGCGAAGGCGCCTCTTGCTCAGCCTGACCAGGCTCTCGAGGCGGTCGGCCGACGGCCACTTTTCGTAGATGACGGACTCCATGTACCCGAGGAAGCCGGGCCAGGCCTTCAGGGGCCCGAGGACGGGGAAGATGCCGCCGATGCGGTAGCCGCTCAGCATCTTGGGCAGGTTGCTGAAGCCCGCCACGAGGACGATGCCGCCAAACTCGATGCCCTGGGACGCGTACAGTTCCGCTACGCCGCTCGTGACGGCCGTGCCGAGGCTCTGGCCCAGGAGCACGATGCGGTCCGAGGACACGCCGGCCGTGTTGATGACCCAGTCAATGAGGGTCGCGGCATCCTGAATGAGGCCGTGCTCGGACGGGGTGCCGGTGGAGTGGCCGAAGCCGCGGTAGTCAATGGCCAAGACGTGGTAGGCCGACGTGTCGGTGATGACGTGGTAGCTGCCTGGTCGGTGGTTCTGGGCAATGTCCCCTGCATTCTAGGAACAATCAGTAACGGAATCACGGCACCAAGCTCAAGGATGTGTGTGTGTGTATGTGTGTATCTTACCCCGTGGACTATCAACGGTTAGCGCCTGGTGGAAAGAGACGGATGCAGGGAGGGGACTAACAGTACAAGACAACCCGAGCCTCGGGGTCCTCTTTCAAGGCCTTGAAGGACTCGGTCTGGGTAAAGTCATGGCAGAAGCCGGTCCTCTGCGCCGAGAACCTCTCTTCTTGCTTGAGGTACTCGGGCAGGGGCATGACATGCCATGCGTACAGGCTGACACCGTCAGGGGTGTCGAGAGAGAAAGGCGTGACTTGGCCCTCTGCAGCGAATGAGGTTAGCGAGTGCGCGCGTCTTACACGGTGGGGGCGGATACGCGCGGACTCACTTGCAAAGCCCCATCTCTCAGGCTCGTTAACGTCGCGCCACCAGAGGGTGTTGATCTTGTGGGCGTACAAGAAGCTGTGGCAGAAGGGCGTCAGCGACTCGAAATCTTTGGAACAAGAAGAGTTCGCGCATCAGGATATCTCACTGTCGTTGGAAGAAGGGCGTTGCGCCAAGAGCGAGAAAGGTAAAGTAGAGGCCCAGAGGGGCCACAACGACCCAGACAGCGGTCCGAAGCATCGGCGACAGCGGGACTGTCATGATGTTGGCGGGGGTGCGCTTCTTTTGTAAAAGATCCCAGCAGAAAAAACAACAGAAACCTTTTAAACCTTTGGATGGAAAATGCAAGGCTTCCCGAGTTATCTAGGCATGGCTGGTGGCGGTGTTCTGGCCACCGTGGATGACGCCTGATTGGAACCGGTTCCTGGCTTGTGGTTGGAATTGCCTGCAAGTTAGCAGGGATGGTGTCACGGACGGGGATATCTGTAGATACCTGGTCCGTCGGCGATGTTGTGCTTGGAAGAAAGTACCTCCCGATAGAGGAAGCAGGACCCCCAGATTGCGGCGACCTCCCACATTTCTGGTGTCAGCCGCACGCCGACGACGGATCATCCCATGGATATCAAATGTGCTTTCCCCCGGCCATGAGCATGTTTGCATCTGGATTCTGCGATTGAAATGATGCCCAAACGGTTGTTCGCGCTTTTTCTTGCGTTTATTGACACTGGTCGAGGGGTTTGGACGAGACTCGTTTATTAGCAAGTCCAGTGTGGTCGGGTTTAAATTGGATTGGAGGCATGGCGTGGCTTAGAAGCCGAAGCCGAGCTCGAGAGAAATCTGGTCACTCCCTCCTCCCAAGCTCTACAGCCACCCACCCTTGCCCACCCACATTTGTGTACAAGCTTCTCAGTGTGTCTCGTGTGCGTGTGTCTGTCTCTCTCCCTCTCTTCTGTCTGTCGCCGTCAGCCTGCTTCCCCTTCCCTCTTATTGATAAACGACTTGACCTGATACTGAGCAATGGCCAGGCGTACCACGTTCATGGACCCAAGATGCAGATGGGGCAGAGCAAAGGAGGAGGACGTTGAGGAGGGCGAGGACGAGGAAGGGGGCAAAGACAACAGCGTCGCGTGAGTGAATACTGTAGAAGACGCATGGGTACTTACATACCTAGGCAGTACGGAGTACGATGTACTTGCGTACAGTAATACCGCGGTACACGAGCCATGACAAAGCAGCCATGTGCCATCCAGCCTTAGTGTAGGTATCCGTACTCCGTACCTGCGATGTAATTACTTAGCGCAATGTGAGTGGCGGGCGGAACCCTGCCGTACACGTCGTCTATTCATACCCCGGCAAAATCCCAGTTTTTCCGCGTTATTCCGGTTCCGAGCCAATCAGATCCTTCTGTACCCCTGTCCAACACACACCCATCTTCTTCGTCTTGTTCTCCTGCGACTGGATGGCACAGCACCACTGGTCAACAAATGAGACTCAATGAGGCTTGCATCTATGTACCTAGGCAGTGTAGGCGGCTCTGTTGAATTGATTCAAGAAAGAAGAAGAATGGGGGGGGTCTAGAACACTGCCTACGGGAAGAAGGCAAAAGCGGGCTGCTTGCTGCACGCACACCAGACGACGCGGGTGGGAGCCTCAGGTACTTACATCCTTGTACCTTTTCTCTCTCAAAGTACCCAGGTACCTCGCCTGCTCGCTTTCGCTGGTGTGCTACCTCGCATCACAAGGTATGATACCTTACCACGTCCGTATAGTAGAAAGGTACTTACTGTACCTACCAGTCCACCAGTCGCGGGACCTCCCATACGTCCAATCCATACAAAGCTCCCATGTAAACCCGTCTACCCCCAATTCAAACCACACGAACCCGTCCCCAAGTCTCCAAATCCCTTCTTCCACAACACTCCTCGACACCAACTCATCTGCTGCCCGCTGCTGCGCATCTGACACTCACCCACGCAACCCCTACGCACTCCGGCTTTCTCACGACACGGTCACGGCGACAACGCCCGCGAGGAATCTCCGAAAACCTCTACTTAGTCCGATTCACACCATCTCTGCCCGCCTCACCACCACCCGACCCCCACGACCCCGGCTCGCACACCACTGCTGGTACCGCCAAACAAGACACCTACAACGAGACGACGCCCCAGCGCGTAGTCGAGGCCTGTGGCTTCCTCCGCTTATCATGACCATCCCGGCACGCTCGCAAACGCACTTGTGATACCGTGAACTCTGCGACGGGGAGACGGCACATCGCATTGCATCGCATCGGCATGGAGAGGAAGAGGAAGTTGCCCGCGAGGGCCTCGGCGCGTGTCGAACACGTCGCAAAGAAGCGCACCGTCACACCTCCCGAGCCTCGCTCTGTTACGCCAGTCCCGCCTCCCGTCGAGGAGCCGCCGCCGCCGCCATCGCTGCCAAAATCAATCCAGCCCGGCAAGCCGCTGCCGACCGTCGAGGAGCCTCAGCCCGACGACCTCCCTGCTAAGGAGTACCAGTCGTACCAAGAGAGGTAATGCCACACACCCACTGCCTGTGACTGTTCCGCCCATGCACGCCGCACCCTCAATGACTAACTCGTACCACAGCGGTGTTCTTGCCGAGTCGCTGAGTCGGTCGCGACACAAATGGATGGCCGAGGGCCTCTTTGAGAAGTACTGGACCAAGCCAGCACGGAAAAAGAACGCAACCGAGGACCCCAAGAACCCGGCCAAAGACACCATGAGCAAGATTGGCCAGGTTACAATCACGATTGAGCCTCATGTTTTCGAGGCCACCATGTGGGCGATCAAGGACCCTAAACCTCCCGCTCCCACCACCCAGGCTTCCTTCCGCCCTATCATGCAGTACGGCCCTCCCAATGGAGCCATGCCTCCTCCGCCGACGCCCCCTTCTCTCGCACAGAACGAGTCAAAGCCGACGCCCCCAGCTACAGGCTCGGCTCCGCCGTCTCCCGCCCCTCACCAGAAGCAGCCGAGGCCCCCTCTACGACAGCGAATGAGCCGCCAATGGTGGTGCCTTCTCCGCGAAGTCTGGATTCCGTCCAGCCTGCCGCCGCAACGCCGCCTCCGCCTAGATCGGTCGCCTCTTCACTGCCGCCGACTGCGCCCGCTCCCGCTCCCGTCACTGCCCCGGGGACGCCCTCCAACTCTGTGCTCCCGCCCGGCGTAGCACCTTCAGCCCCCAACTCACGGCCATCAAGCTCAACGCCCCAACCAGGACCAGGAGCCGCCAAACCCCCGCCGGCTGCCAAGCCACAGGGCACGGATCCAATCATCATGACCCTGGCAGAGAAGGCATCCGAGGACCCCCATCTGCGAGACTTGATGAAACGTGTGGCAGCCGGTGAAGCGAAGCCTGACGAGCTGAGCAATTTTCAAAAAATCATTGATCAAATCACAGCAGAGTACAAGAGGAAAGGCGGGCAACAAGGCCCCTCGGCGGACAGGCTGTTGGTCGATGGGCGCACAGTCAAGTACTTTGCCGACGAGGTGCGGACGATTCTGGACATTGTGCTCGCCACAAATCCCCGGCAGAAGTCGAGCGAGCTTCTTCCCCCTCGTGGGAGCGACCCTCTTGTCGTTGCACTGGTGAGGACGGCGCTGGATGACGCAAAGGTGCGAGCCATGATCCGGAGGATTGCCGACGGCCAGCCTGGATTCACAGACGCGACCGACCTCAAGGCAGCTCTGGACAAGTTGCACAAGGACCTCAGAGGCACCCAAACCACCCCCCAGCCTCAGACTCCGGCGCCGCAGACTCCTGCCAACGGCGGTCAGAACGGCCACGTTGTCAAACCAACGGCGCCCGCGCCTGCCGCTTCCCCAGCTGCGTCTCCTGCCCCGGCACCCGGAACGCACTCGCAGCATCCCCCTCAGCAAGCTCTGCGGTCAAAAGGTCCTCCGCCGGTTGCCAGACCAGACGTTTCGGGCGTCTGTCTCGACTTTACAGGCGGAAATGGGGACCGATACCTGTTCCCGAAGTACAGCATCTTGGAGTATCTTCCTGGCGGGCAGCAAGTTATCGCCTCGTTCCTCATCGTTCGCAAGGGCAGCCAGCTGGAATACGGTGGCGACGCGAAGCTCGACTATTACCAGCCAGTCACGATCCGAATATACGCCCAGTCTGGTCGCCATCTCGAGTACCTCCAACGGGTCGTGGCACCCGCCGATGAGGTCAGGAGGTATATGGATGACGTGATGGACAACATGACTAGGGCCGAGTATGTCCTTCTCGCCATGCGTCTTCCCCGAGGCGAGCGAGAACCCGACAGCGAGCAGAACGGCAAAGAAGCCGGCGGCGGAGGCAACCAGGCTGGGAAGCCGGAATCCTCGGCGGCCGGACACCCCGCGCCGAAGCAGCAGCCCGTGCTGTGGGGCCCGATGACATCGAGGTTCGTCCAAAAATTCAACAAGCAATGGTTCGAAGAGTGGAAAAAGAGCGAGAAAATCAGCGACAAGAGGGCCCAGGACATCTTCCGGGAGGCCTGCGAGGCCGTCGGTCGCGACCCTCTGGACAAGGACATAGAGTACGAGAAGATGATTGAGCTCTTGGCGGCTAAGGACGCCGAGTCATCATCTTGAGCATGGCATTCCCCCCACATGGTCAGACGGACACCGCCGTTCACCTGGCGCCGCACCTGTATTACCTAGACGTAGAACTGCCACGAAGGCGGGGGGGTTCGGGAAGTCAGAGCGGGCAAGTATGTGTGTATCTGTTGTCAGCATTGAGCCTGAGCCGTTGAATGCGGGGGCTACACGTTATTCGCGTTAGTGTTGTTTTCTACTGTTGAAGCCGTCTCATGGCTTCAAGGGGATTGTTGCTGTTTTTTTTTTTTGGGAAAAGGGGAAACCGGAGTGGTGTGTGTGTGTATCAAGGAGACTCGGTTCTCCTTTTTCATTTTCACTTTTTTTCTCTCGTCTTTTTTTGTTTCCATCTTTTAGGTCCATCTTATCCAAACCTAGGTGTTCAGAGTGCGTGGAGAAAAAAACCAGGCGCAAAAAGGTTCTGTCTGTTGCGGACGCGGCTCGACTCATTTATATTACCCCCTCTCAAAAGAAAGATAGTTACAGACGCTCCTGTTTGCTTGCGTGGTTGTGTGTCTACATGGGTATGCCCAACTGGTGACTGCCGAGTAGCCTGAGCCTGCCAAAGAAGCATGCCACGCGCAAGAGCTCTGGTCTGGTGGTCTGGTTCTTGGTTGCCTCGGGCAGTCGTACGTGATGCCGTCACCCTCGGGCGGGGGGGAATCGGCATCACGATGCTTGACAGGATTGCCCACTGGTCACCTCTAACACTGCGGGTATCTTGTTTTCGCAAAAGTAATGACGCCATCAAGTGCGGGCAGTGATCGACCCCCTGATGTCCTCGTGACACTTCTTGATGGCGGCTAACCCGGGGGATCAAGTCAAGAACCCAGCGGTCCGTGTGCTGCACGAGGCCGACTGGGCAAGGAACAGGGCCGCTGGAGTCTATGGATGGTCACCTCCCTGGCTTTGGTGCTAATGTGGGCTTTTCTCCTCCTTCAACACCCTCATCCGGTCCCGAATACGTCCGGGTGCGAACCCTCAGTTCGGAAGTCTTGTGCCCCTTTTGAACCGGATAACGTTGCCCTCCAGCAGACGACGCTGGACGGGCGCCACGTCGGGATCCATGGGGCTTGTGACGGCGTCATCACGCCACCGACATTTTCACTCCCACGCTGGGTCCCAGCTGCTCGACGTCCCGTGGACAGGAGCAAAAAAGAAAGAAAAGAAGACATGCATTTCGAAGTATTCCGGGTGTAAGAACGCCGCCTGGACAAAGGTGAACGGGCTCATCAGAGCCCGCTCGTACCGAGATACCCTGGGCACGTTGAGGTACACCAGCACCGGGGGACCTGAAGCGACAATGGCACCCATTGATGGCTCAACGTTCCTGAAGACACCATAACCGTAAACGTCGCCAGGCCTCGACGGCATCCTGGAATGACGCAAGTGTCCGAGGCCTCGCAGGGACAAGAGAGACAGCGAGGTCCCGAAGAGTGTTACGGTCGGCACCTTGGCAGACCAACGCACGAAAAGGTCCAACCTTTTTGCTCTCGGCAAGCCATCACTGCACCCCGCCGATCGGGGCATCGATGGCATCGGCAGGTTGTGATTGGGTTCTCAAGACGGGTGTGCGGAGGGGCCCTGACGGCATTCTCTTGAACCCCCGGGTACTTCAACCGTCAAGGCATATTCTTTTCCATTAAATGTGCGCTCTCAAGGTTGGCCATTGTCCCCCCCGGGGAACGCCATCGACTCATCGTCTCGGTACTGCTCCCTCGGAACTTTCCCTCCAGGTCCCACGTCGCCGACTTCCTCGGCCGAGAACCCGAGCGGCCAACGCGCCCGGAAATCTATATAACCGCCCATTCTAATCGGTCACGGAGCCGTTTCCTCCTCACTCAAGACGCATTCGTCCACCTCCCCCTTATCCTTCACCATGAAGTCCTCAATCTTCATGCCAGCCCTGCTGGCCCTCGCCCGGGCCGCCGCGATCCCCGCCGCGATCCCCACCGCGATCCCCGGGGAAGACCAGCCCGTCGCCGTCCCCGCCTCGGTCCTCGACGACGCCATCAGGGAGCCCCTCATGAACTACGTCGACACCGAAGTCCGCGGGTGCCCTACATCCCGAACACCCCGGACCCCCTGGCCTTCGACCCGTCCGAGCGGAACCCCTTGTCCGCCAACCCCTACAAGCCCTACCGCGAGGGTGCGGCGGCAGCGGACGACGAGGACGACGATGACAGCATTGACGTGGCCGGCGCCAAGGGCTGGGCGGTCCACGAGCTCCAGGCCATCGCCGACACCGAGGGCCGCGCCTGCAACGACCCGTATGCCTCAAAAAGTTTCCCCGGCCCGCCGAGAAGCGCGCCCTGGACCTCGAGGAGGCCGACGGCGCCGAGTGCAACGCGGACGCCTGCTTCAGAGACCGTCGCCCCTGGGCGGCGGCGGCGGCGGCGGCGGCGAAGAACGAAGAGAGGTTCGTCGAGATGCGCGCCCGGGACCTCGCCGAGGTCGCAAAGGGGCCCGCCGCCGCCGGCGAGCTGGTGTACGTCCGTCCCGAGTTCCACCGCGGACCGACGAGGAACGAGATGTGCTCCATCTTCGCAAGCCTCAAGCATAAGACGGGAGACCTGATGACGCCCGTGTACCAGTGGCAGCCGGAATACGTGCCCTGGCTGGTCCAGAACAAGGGCCCCTACATTGTATGCATCCCCGCGTCTTGACGGGCTTTTGTGGCAAACACGGCCTCTCCTTTGTGCCGTTGCGGAGCTAACGTCTCGTGTGTAGCAAGTCCTTGACGGCCTCCGTCACATGGAATCGCTCCTGAGAAAGGCCCAGCGCGGCCTGCAGTACGCCACCCACTACACCTACGACGAAGAGCACGACATCATGGGCTGCTACTATCACGTAAGTTTGCCCCCCCCCCCCCCCCCCCTCCCCTCCCCGTTTTCTTTCTTTGAACCTCCAAACCTTCGGTTTCTGACACACTATGGCAGTTCTCGGGCATTGAGTGGCAGGTGACCGACCCCGGAAAGGTCATCAACAACATAACCTACTTGCCCGATATGAAACATTACACGGGGGCGCGGCCCTCAAACATTCCTGAGCCCCCTTGGCCCCATCCCCGAAAGGGCGAGCCGGGTCCCGTGGTCCTCGTCGGCCCCAGCCCCTGGTACCACCGCCACCCCTCGCTCAAGAAGCTCCTCCGCCTCATCACGAACAAGTCGCCCTCGTCCAAGTACCAGGAGTACGCCAACCGCCGCATCCTCAAGGTCCTGACCGAGCTCGAAAGCGCCGTCCTGGTGAGTTGCCCCCCCCCCCCCCCAATCCGTTCTGTGCCCGTTCTACCCGTGCCGCCGACTTTCCTCGGCCGCAAGCGTTGCCTTTTGCGAAGACAAGACTAACGAAAGAGAGCAGGACATCGCCAAGACCCTCATGAACACGTTCCAGTTCCACATCAACAGGGAACATATCCTCTACGACCTTCACCAAGGCCAGGGCATCGAGCGCGCCTTCGCCCTGGTCAAGCATGCTTACGGCGGTAATCCGCCCACTGAGGACCCCCGTATCTTCAAAAGTCCGCTTAGGCCGCCGCCGCCCGAGCCTGAGAGGTGGGGGACTGAAATGTAGTTTCCGTGTCCGTAGAAAGAAGAAACAAGACGAGATAAAATGGTGAAAAAAGAACGTGTGTTTGCAATCAACGTTGTGACCCTTCAAAGTGACGCGTCCGTGCCGAGCTTCATGCACCTCTGTGAGAAATGATGGCGATATGACGGCATCGTATCTGGTCGGCTTTTGGGTGGGGGCTTTTTTGAAAAGATGTATTTGCGCTGTCCTAATGCCATACATATTACGAGTCCGATTTCACGCCCAGTACCAAAACGCCACAAACGCATGGGGAGACCGCCTCCAGGTATAAACAATTGCATAGCACCACTTGCCGGAACCGGCTGCTGAAAAAGCCCCACCGCCCCCCCCCCCCCCCGGATAGATGGATGGCTCAGGCCATCGAGCCGCCGCTCCGGCCGTTGCCCACGAGGCCGGCCATCTCCAACAGCGCCCGGTCGGCGTCGGTGTTGCCGGTGCCCAGGTTGACCTTGCGCCGGGCTTCGGCCTCGCGGTGCTCCCAAGCCCAGCGCTCGGCCTGCGACTTGGCCTCCTCGTCGCCGCCGCAGCCCCAGACCTCGAAGCTCTCGATCTCGAAGCGGTCCTGGAAGTCGAACTTGCGCGACGCGCTCGTCGCGAACGCGCCGCCGCCGGCGGTCCAGTCGTGGTTGAAGACTCCGTACTCGAACGAGTCGTCCAGCAGCAGCGAGACGGAGCCGAGGGACAGCATCTCGTTCCGTCGGTGGGCCTGCGTCGGTCGAGGGTGCGGGCATCCGACGCCGAGCATGGGCCGGTTGGCGGGCGCCTTGGTGAAGGAGACGAACTCTGAGTTGTACCGCGACGCGGGGAACACGTCGTGGACGGGCTCCAGCTGGAAAAGCACCGTGTCCCTCTCGCCAAAGGTTTCCTTGGTGGTGTGCTTCCAAGGGGTGCTGACATACACGCCAAACGTAAGGCGCTCCCCTTTGCTGCCGTTCGGAAACCGGCGTGGGGGGATCGACGCTGCAAAGGACGACTGCTGGCTGCCCCGCGGGTCGTCGTCGATACGGGTGCCGCGCACGAGGAGGATCGTGGGTGCTCTCCAGTTGAACACTTTGCTCTCGAAGCTCCCCGTGGAGAAGCCGTCCTTGTTGCCGGAATAAAGGGGCCTCAGGCGCCGAAACAGATCCGACCCCGGTAGGAAGAAGGACAGCTGGGAAAGGACGTTCAAGTTGAGGATTTCGCCGGGTTCCGGGAGCAAGGGCTGGACGATTTCTTCCGGCTGCTTCTCAGCCACGGGTTCTTCGCCTTTGTGTTTTGTGAAATCCAAGTTTTTGGAGAAGAGGAAGTGCTCAAACATGGGGCTAAAGCCGTTGAAGAGGTTGGGGAGGCAGACGGGCAGCACTCGGTTGTACTGGTTGAACTTGATGCCGGGAGCCTTTTCGACATTCAGGAAGGCCGCCAGGATGTGCTCAGCAGTGGCACGCAGGCTGTCGAGCTCGTCACCCGTGACGCGGGTGGAATACATGGACAGCCGCTCCTGGGCGTTGAGCGGGGCTATCAAGATGAGCAACATCAGCAACTTGCGAAAGTTATCGGCCGGGATCATGGCCCCTTGCACCTTGGGCGCGTCGCCTTGCCAGACGGCGTCGTTGACATCGAGCAGCTCAAAGGCGGCAATCTCGAGATCGTCGTCGTCATCATCCGGCTCCTCCACCGGCTCATCGATCGCGAAGCCTGCGACGTGGGTCCTTGGTTGAGACCCGGTCGTCTCCTGCTGCTCTTTCGAGGGTTCCTCGGCGGCAACGGCAGCTTGAGAGGCAGCGCGGTCGTGGACTGCAAGGCTCTTGAAGATGAGCTTGGCGCGGTCGGTGGCGCCCTTGGCCAGCACGCGCTTGTGTCTCTGGGTCATGATGACGACGACCATGACCATCTGATCGAGCCCGAGGACGGCGGGGGCGTTTTGAAGGAAGGGGAAGGCACCGATGTAGGACACCATCTGGAATACGACGGGGGAGACATGGAGGATGTCGGGTATCTCGAGGAAGCGGGCGAGGGTGTCCTCCTTCAGGTAGCGGATGCCGTCCTGGTTGTCTGCCAAGCTCTTGAAGACGTCCTTGAAGGAGTAGATCTCGAGCGAGGTGAAGCACTTGTCGGCAAAGCGACTGGCCTGTCGTCGGGTTGGTTAGGAAGACGGATAGCAAGCAAACAAGCAAGCAAGCAGGCAGATAAGAAGAGGCGGTGTGGTTATGGCATGACGGCGACGTACGAGTTCATGGGCGAGCTCCTCGTGCGAGAGGTGGCGGGAGCTCTGGTCAGACAATGCTTGTCCCATGTTGTTGAGCTCAAGGATTGTGTGGGAATTCGGATTCAGGAGGCATCGACGAAGGGTGTTGGAGGTTTGCAAGGGGCCCTGAGGTGATGGCCAACAGGCACGGCCATGTTGGAGAGACTAGGACGGGGAGGCTCGATGACGGAGCGAAGCGGTTGCATAATGAGTCGAGCCCGGAGAGTGTCACATCAGCCCTGGGGTGCGAAGTAGGTACGTAGGTACATACCTATCCAAGCCGGAGCATGCCCCGCAACGTCACTGCCACTGGTCCGAGCTCCCTTATCTGCCCCTCACAAGGCCTCTCGCTACGTACCTACCTTTGGTGCAGCTACAGACACATGTGATGGATGCTCCGCCAGAAATCAACATCTCAACCCACCAAAGCACCGTGAGAATGGATATGCCTTAGACCATCCATGCTCCTAATCCCATTCATACGGCTGTTCTTCCAGATGGAAATTCACCCGAGATCAAATCAACTGCAACATGCCAGGCGCGAGAACCCCAGGGCTCGCGCCAATCTAGTGCTTCCAGAAATTAAATCTTGCTTCAATTCGACCAGATGCGCCGCCGTTTGCCCATGTTTTTATATACGACGGAGCGGAGTCTTCAGTGAGACGGTGTACCCGTCCTCGATGCCGATGCCGATGCCGATGCCGATCCCCATACTGTACAAAGCACTCATGACCTTCCTTCCTCGGTGGCGCCAGCCGACAGTCGCCGCCGCCCACCCGCGGCCCCTGTTTTTACTTCTTGGGCTCTTCCGATGACTCGCCCGACGACGAAGGCTTCCGGCCGTAAATCTCCCCAATCGTGCCGAGGGAGCTCTTGGGGTTTTCCTTCCTGTGCGTCTTGTCCGCCGCCGGCGCAGCGGACGCGGCGCTCCCCTCCTCCCCGGGCTTGCCGCCCCACGCCGAGAGCCCCAGCGCAGCGAGCACGCCGCCGCCGGACTTTGGCTTCTCGCCGTCGGCCGACGTCTCGGCGGCGCCGGCAGCGCCGGATTTGGCGGCCTCGAGCCTGGCCCTCTTGTCCTGCAGCATGGCCTTGAGGGCCTTCTCCTCGTGGTCGCGGGCCTCGAGCTCGCGGATCCACCTTTGACGCTTCTCCTCGGCGTCCTTGGCCTCCTTGATCTTGCGTAGCTCGGCGGTGCGTTCGCGGTCCTTGTTGTAGTATATGCTGCCGGCGAGCATGGCGAGGACGGTGAAGCCCTGGGCGGCGACGCGTGCGCGGAACATCTTATTGGCCTGGACCGAGTCGCCGCGTCGGATGGCGCGCCATGCGCTGACGAAGGCGAAGACGGTGAGGCCGCAGCCTGGCGCAGGGTCAGCGAGAAGTCGGCCATCGGGTGCAGGAGTGTAGAGTTATACGCACCAAGAGGGATCAGGGGCTCCTCCCTGAGCTTCCGGAAGGCTTTGTGTAGGACGCGCTCATCGTAGAATTCGCTGCAGGTCGCGTGGGCTGGTTAGCGATATTTTGGTTTTTTCCCTTTCCCCTTTTTCCTTTTTCCTCTCTTTGCCCCGTCTTCCCACCCCTCCAAACGATACAGCTTGCTCGTCGCACAGCTCGGGTCAGCGACTCACTTGTTCTCGTCAAACGACGACGGCATGGGCCGGTCGAGAAGCGTGGGCTTTCCGTCGGGGCCGGACATGGTGGCGGTTTTCAATTGTCGCTGTAGTGGTGGTGGTGGTGGTGGTTGGAGTTGCACAGTTGGTGAAGAAGGCAATCACGCGTTTCCGCTGGTCGACAGCTTCGATGATGAAATGGACTTTTCGTTTCGGGGACTCAATGCGCCCAGAGCCCCGACCCTTGAGAAGATTTGCGGCAAATCCCGACTATTTCCACAGGGAGACCTTGCTGAGGTAATTGAGGTACGTACCCAGGTCGCTCAATGTACGTTGTAGCTCAGATGGCCATCAGTGACAGGCAGTCAATCTCGATTCCATAACCTACCTAATAAGCCATCCTGAAGGGTTTCTCCTAGATGGGTAGCTAGTATCATACTTCTAGAAACCTTTGACTGTCTTTTCTGTCCACAAATGCTGTGCTGTTGCATCATCAGTCAGTAACCATCTACCATCTCCCAATGTCTTATCGTTATCGTCTATCGACCGCTGGTGCACGGTCCACTTCATCCGATAACAGCCCCCCCAGTCGAGCAGTACGTACCTGCGATGTCGCCCTGACCCTGGTGCTGCAGCCAATCCCCGGCGCGGCATTGCTGCAAAGCTCACCACAAAATAACAAAAAAAAACCGTCAAAGTTTACCCCGCAAGCCGACTTCAGCTCCGATGCCAACCCCCACTATGAACAAATTTCCACCTTGGGTAGTGCGAGGATCGTTCGGGACGTGGTGGTGTGTTGGTCCCCGGTCCCGTTCCGGTCGTGACTCTTGACTCTTGACTCCATGGGATGTGGGACTGACTGACTTACTGGGTACTGTGACTCGATTTCTTTCACTCTCACCCTCCCTCACCGTTTTCTGCAAAAAGAAAAAAGGGAAAGAAAAGAGAAAGACCACCGCCAAGATGGACAACGCAGAACCTTCGGCCGTCGCCGTCATGACCAATGGCACCCTCAATGGCATCAATGGCGGCCCGCCGCCGCGACCAAGGACACCGCAGCCCCAAGGCATGTCCTTGACCGAGTACAGCGCCAACCCGTCGACGCCCCCGGAAGAGAGGCGCAACCGCATCAAGGGCGTCGTGCCTGACGACTTTCTCCTGCCCGACGGCCACCCTGACGTGAGGAGCCCGTCCGTTTGGGGCCCCGGCCGCTCCGTGACTAACACCCATGACTACTAGTACCTCCGACTCATCGCCGCCGCAACCTCGCGCGTCTACGAGGCCTGCAAGATCACACCGCTCCAGCCCGCCGTGAACCTCAGCAATCGGCTCGAGTGCAATGTGCTGCTGAAGCGCGAGGACCAGCAGCCCGTCTTCAGCTTCAAGCTGCGCGGCGCTTACAACAAGATGGCCCACCTCGACCCTGCCAAGAGCTGGAAGGGCGTCGTCTGCTGCTCCGCCGGCAACCACGCCCAGGGCGTCGCCTACTCGGCCCGCAAGCTCAAGATCCCCGCCACCATCATCATGCCCGAGGCCACCCCCAGCATCAAGCATCTCAACGTTGCGCGCCTGGGCGGCCACGTTGTCCTGCACGGCGCCGACTTCGACGCGGCCAAGGAGGAGTGCGCACGGAGGGAGGTGCAGGACGGGTTGATCAACATCCCGCCCTTTGACGACCCCTACGTCATTGCGGGCCAGGGAACCATCGGCATGGAGCTGTTCGGCCAGATCAACATGGCCAAGCTGGACGCCATCTTCTGCTGCGTCGGCGGCGGCGGTCTCATCTCGGGCATCGGCGTCTACGTCAAGCGCATGGCGCCCCACGTCAAGATCATTGGCGTCGAGACCTACGATGCCAACGCCATGGTGCAGTCTCTGGCTAAGGGAGAGCGTGTGGTCTTGGACAGCGTCGGCCTCTTCGCCGACGGTGCCGCCGTCAAGACGGTCGGCGAGGAGACGTTCCGCCTCTGCAAGGACGTTGTCGACGAGGTCGTCCAGGTCACGACGGACGAGGTCTGCGCGGCCATGAAGGACATGTACGACGACACCCGCGCGGGTCTCGAGCCCGCGGGCGCGCTGTCCATCGCCGGCCTCAAGAAGTACGTCGCCCAGAACCCGAGCGACCGCCGGAGGACCATGATCGCCGTCACCTCGGGCGCCAACATGAACTTTGACCGCCTGCGTTTCGTCGCCGAGCGCGCGACCCTCGGCGAGGGCAAGGAGGCGCTGCTGTCGGTCAGCATCCCCGAGAAGCCCGGCGCGTTCGCCAACCTCATCACCAGCATCATGCCCCACTCCGTCACCGAGTTCTCCTACCGCTACGCCACCGACGAGGTCGCCAACGTCCTCATAGGCATCTCCCTCACGGCCCCGGCGTCCCAGAGGATGCAGGAGCTGCACATGCTGCTGGAGCGCATCCGGTCGCACGAAATGTCGGTCATGGACCTCTCGGCCGACGAGCTCGCCAAGAGCCACATCCGGTATCTCGTCGGCGGCCGCTCCAACGTGCCCAACGAGCGTCTGTACATGTTCAACTTCCCCGAGCGCCCCGGCGCGCTGGAGAAGTTCCTCCTGACCCTCCGCCCAAAGTTCAACATCAGCCTCTTCAACTACCGCAACTACGGCGGCGACACGGGCAAGATCCTGGCGGGCATCCTGTGCCCCGACGGCGAGGTCCAGGAGCTGGAGCAGTTCCTCACCACCATCGGCTACCCGTGGGAGGACTGCACCGAGTCTGCCGTCTTTAAGACGTTCCTCCGCAGTACATGAGCATGTCCTCAACGGACTTGCGCGCGGATGACTACAGTTTGGCGTCGGGAGTTTTGACTGTTGGACTTTTCAGACGATTCATTTTGGGGGATAAAAGCGAGGGGTGAGGATTCAGGGAACATGGAGAAGTTCAGGCTTCCAAGAACGAAAAAAATGGCATCTCTCATACATGGGTAGACTATTACTGCATTAACTGGACATGTCTAATAAAAGACTCATTTCGCCCAGTTCCGACCACACTTTACGGTGCTGTAATCCGCCGTCCTACCGTTCATGCCACCGCCGTCCGATACCGCAGCGGCATCGCGATAAGCAACGCCTGTCTCGATAAGCGCACGGGCATCAACACCACGTGACGGCGCCAAGACGAAAATGTTCCCACCGAAGCGCCATCCGGGGACCCCTTCGACACCAGCGACGCACGGCATCGCCAACGACTTTCTCCAGTTCCGGACCAGCCGCCCGCGGAGACGAGACGCACAATCCCTCTCGGCACGTCCTCGACGAATTTGAGCCTTTTCCGAGCTGCTCCCCCTTCCCCTTCCGACACAGGACCCCCGATCGGCCGAGTCTCGACCTTTTCGATAACGAGCAGGAGGGGAAAAAAGATTGAAAGAAAAGAAACAAAAGATGGCCTCCCTCGCCGCCTCTCTCCGGTCATTGACCCTCACCGCCGCACGCGCGACGATGCCCCGCGTCGGGGCGACGGCGACGGCAACGGCGACTACGGCTACGCGCGCCCTGTCGACGGCAATCCTGACCAAGAAGCCGGCGCAAAAGAGCGAGTCGGTGCTCGCGGCGTGCGGGCACAAGGCCGCGGCCGTGGGCAACGCCGTCGTGCAACAGACGAGGGGGATGAAGGTGCACAGCTCCGTCAAGAAGAGGTGCGAGCACTGCAAGGTGAGCCCTTTTTCTTTCCTTTTCTTTTCTTCTTGTCGTATTCTGAAAGTAGCTGGTCCGATGCGGGGGGGGAAGGGGGAGAGGTGCAAGTTTTGGGTGGACGATGGGTGGACATGCGATGCTGAGAAGGGGGGACGGAGAAAGATGGGGCTTGGAAACCTGCAGATGAGGCTCGGATCGGCACGCTTGAATTCTTGCTGACGCGCAAATGCACAGATCGTCCGCCGCAAGGCGGGCAAGAGGCACAACGGGTACCTGTACGTCATCTGCAAGGCGAACCCCAGGCACAAGCAGCGCCAGTCCTGAGAGGCTGATGGAGGGTCTCCCGGTTGGCTGTCTTGAGGGTTGAGGAGGGCAGGACCAGCGTGGCCTGTGTGTGACCCATGTAGAGAAGTTTCTGTACAATCACCAAAAGGGAGCGCGAGTAACGGCATAGGGGAGTGAGAGTGCGAGAAGGTTCGGGCGACATGGGCAATCGTCCCCGTCATGCACGGTAGAACTCGGCTCCAGGGGTGGGAGAGGGGCGACCGGATCTCGTGGTCCAGAGAGCAGAAGAGAGTAACGCCCCGCGTGGACACCAGGCATGTGCTTTTCTTGCGGCATGGAACAGGGCAGCAGAAAGGTCCAGGCCTCTGTATTATAACAAGAAGATAGAAAAGAGACATCTACACAATCTACACGGCTCTGCATTCTCGCCACGCCACGTCACATGCCGTCGACGTAGCGCTCCATGCCCTGCCACTCCGTCTTGCCCGTCGAGATGAGGTAGCGGATGTGTCCCTGTGAGCGATCTCGTCAGTTTTCGGCCTTCGCAAGGGGGAGGGGGGCTCACGAGGTCGGTCACGTCCCGGTGGCGCTCGAACTCGTCGCGGGCGAAGCGGCGTGACTCGGCGCGGGTGTTTGGGTCGGCGATGCGCCGGGTGCCGCGGATGATTTCGCGGTAGAGCGAGATGGCGCGGGATCTCTGGAGGAACTGTGACCGGGGGGGTTGGTCAGTATGCTAGGTTCGTTGCTTGTTGCCAATGACACTTGTCATGGCGAGCCGTGACTCTCTCTCTCTCTCTCTCTGTGTGTGTGTGTGTGTGTGTCGTAGGGGGGATGTGTGCAGCTACGGGAAGGAGATATTGGTCTCTCACATGGTCCAGGCTCAATGCCTTCTTGCCGAGGCGCGACTTGACCGGGCCATTGGAGTAGCTGCGGACGAGGGACCACAGGGGGGTTTTGAAGGGCATCAGGCCGGGGGTTCTGGGGTGGTGAGGTCGGCTACATCTATTACGTCTGACGGTCTCAATGGAATGAATGTGTGGTGAGAGCTTCAAGTGGCTTTTGAGTGGATGAGGTCAGGACGGCGAAACCTCGGGTCCGGGCGGACCGGTTCCGGCCTCGGCCCGGGCAGAGGGACCGTCACAGTGCCTCAGAGTCTAGTGGACGCGTCGGGCGCGTTTTAGTGTGAGATTTACAAAGTGCATCGTCGGTGGGATTTATTTAAACGGCCAGATGCGAACAGTTTCTCGAGTCGGTGACATGACATGACATTTTTTCCTATCGATTTCGCATCGTAGAAACAAAACAAACAAAAAACAAATGGCACCGCCCCGGAAACGCCGCAGGACGCCCACGAACCCAATCGAGGCGGCGATCCGCAAGTCGGACGACCAGTTCATCAGGGACCACCTGCGACCGAGGTTCGTTCTCGTTCCCTCGCCCGGGTAGCTGAAAGAAGAAACAAAAAACAAAAAAAGAATTCACCAACGCCAACAGCCCGGACTGGACGTCGTGGACGCACCCCGCCAGCGGCAAGCCCTACGCCCTCTCGCTCAAGTCGGCGCCCGAGCTCTCCCAGCGCGAGCTGCAGGCCTGCTTCGACCTCGTCGAGCGCACCAGCGGCGCCGACTACCGCGCCTCCAGGCACGGGTGGAAGCCGTCGGCCAAGATGAGGGAGATGAGGAGCCCCGAGCTGCGCTACATCCTCGTCAAGGAAGCCGGGGCCGACAGCGGCGGGGAGGCGATCGGCGAGGAAGAGGGAGAAGGAGGCAGGATATGCGGCTTCACGAGCCTGATGCCGACGTTCGAGGAGGGCGAGGCCGTCATCTACTGCTACGAGATCCACCTCGAGGAGGAGCTAAGAGGGTGAGTCCCAGACGTTGCCCCCCCCTTCCCTAGGTAATTGGTCCCGAAACTGACGGACAACCCTCCCTCCCCCCTGGCTCAGGACCGGCATGGGACGCGGGCTCATGGACCGCCTCGTCCGGGTGGCGGAGAGCATCCCCGGCGTCGAAAAGGTGATGCTGACGTGCTTCGTCGCCAACGCCGGCGCGCGCGCCTTTTACGAGAGGCTCGGGTTCGAGAGGGACGCCGTCTCGCCGCCGGAGCGGACGCTGCGGTCCGGCACCGTCTTCGTGCCGGACTACCTCATTATGAGCAAGAGGGTGAGCGGCGGGGCGCGCGCGCGCGGGACGGAAGAGGGCGACGCGGCGTCACGGTGACTGGGCGGCATGAAACAAGCTCGATGCAGATTTCTTTGGAAGTCCCGGCAAGTAGAATCCAGCTCAGGACCAGGTGCTTGGTGCTGAAATACAACTACATGTAATAGACGCACTTTACCCAAGTACTCTGCGGAGGAGAAAGAAAGAAAGAAGAAAAGAAGCATAATACATGCGGCATTGTCAACCATGTTTGTCTAAGCGCTACCATAGGCCCGTGGGGCGTGTGAATGGCTTTACGGAATTTCCAGGCACAACGCCTTCTGCCATGAGCTTCCCATCGCCAAACCCATGGCACATATCCGCTCCAGAGCAACTGTCATGGCGCCATATCACCGAGTCGCCTGCCGGCGGCTTCCTCGTCCTATTTTGCAGGCGCACTCCACTTCTTGCTCATCGCCTCGAGCTCAGCGTCATATACCAATGGCTTCCATTGTCAGCTCCCTCTCTGCCAAATACAGCACGTCGTCTCAGCGCCCACGGTCGGCGCCCCGGACGCTCCCAGTAGCAGGGTTTGATGCCACCGCGCAAGATCAGCTTGTCGAGGAGGAGAATGTGCCGGAGTACAGCCCAGAACACTTTTATCCTGTTCGGCTCGGCGAGGTTCTTCAACGGCCGGTTCCAAACCGTGGCGAAACTCGGCTACGGCTCGTCCTCCACCATCTGGCTTGCGCGCGACCTGCAGCAAGTAATCCGGTCCAGGTGCGACGAGTGGGCGGTGTGCTAACCGTCCAGCATAGATGCCACCGATACGTGGCGCCCAAGATCTACATTCGCAACTCGGCCCAACACACCGGGAGCTGCCGTTTCACAAGCACTTGGACGAGTTTCTACCGAGCCGGCACCCCGGCGGAGGAAAACGTCAGAAAGCTGCTCTCCTCTTTTGAAGTGATCGGCCCTCGCGGCAAGCATGTCGCCCTTTCTCTTCAGGTTTCTCAAATGAGCATCCGTGATATGGACGCCGTGTTTATGGGCGGTCGCGGATTTCGCGAGGGGTTTGTCAAGGGAGCCATCAAGGAGCTTCCCGGAGCGCTGGATTTACTGCATACAGAGGTACAGTGCATACGTACAGGTATGTGTGTGTATACTCCCCGACATTACCCATTCCAAGGGGGCTTATCCTATTCCTTTTTTTGTCGTTTTATTTGTTGCGGAAACAAACATGCCCGACATCGCAGCCGAGACGACATCAGATCTTCATCCCGGTCATCTGCTACTCGGTACAAATGACGACGACTCTCTCTTCCAAAGGCTGGAAGAAAACGAATTCTCGAGCCCCGTTCCTCGCAAGTAACTCGAGGGCCGGACCGTCCACCTTTCCCGCCTGATGAAGCCCAGGGCCGGGCCACTACTGCTTTCTGAATTTGGGAAAGCCAGGCTCGGCCCCGATCCCCACGCAGGCGACATTATGCCAATCATGTTCCGGGCCCCGAGACGCTCTTACACATCTGATGGGGCTGTCTGGTTGATATCTGGAGCGTAGGACTTACGGTATGTGTTTGGAACCAAAGTGGCGGTTCCGTTGACCGGCCGTTGACCGGCTCACTAACCCCCTATGCGTCCCTAGGCGTGGGATCTCCTCGAAGGAAAGACGCTGTTCAATTCCCGCAAAGAGGACGGCAGCTTCTCGGACGGGGTTCACTCGGCCGAACTCATCGCGGCGCTGGGTCCGCCACCTCCAGAACTCCTTAATCGGCATCGCAACCGGGCGCTTGAGTACGGGGATGAAGATGGCTCGTTTGACAAAATTTGCACTCCAGTGATTGAATTCCTCTGCCGACGGCAAGTCTGACCGCTGTCTCGTAGGAAATTGGGGCGAGTTCGTGCCTATACCGAGAGAGGAGACCCTCGAAGTGGTAGAGACCAAGCTTGAGAATAACCACAAGTTTCTGAATTTCATTCCAAGAGCCCTGACGTGGGACCTGAAGGCTCGGCCCACGGCGAGGCAACTTCTGCGAGACCCGTGGCAGACGGACCAGGTCAGGATTGCCCGAGGCAGTTGCGCCGGAAACGTCCATCCGCAGCAGGCCTGCGATGCCACGTGGCAGTCATCAAGCAGTCCGCCGTGAGCAACGGCATGGGCAGGGCGGCATGAACGTCGGCGGCTCTTCTGCATCAAGGCAAGATTCGCGGGCCGTTTTCTTTTTGCCTTGGGCATCGTCCGACTGGGCCGGCCAAAGGGAGTTGGTTGGCGGACGAAGCCGAGATGGCAGCGGAGCTGAGGTGCAGGTTGGGGCTGTACTATATTAGACTCCCGCAGGGTCACCTTCATCGGGCTTTTTTCTTTCTTTTTAGTTCTCATGTCGCTAAGCAGGCGCCTTGGCGGCGAGGGCGAGAGGTGAGATGAGATGACAGGGGGTGAACGAAAACCTAAAAGGAACGGCTGCAGGGACTCTTCTCCGACCATGTACCCAGTTTCCAGCTTCCCACCACTTTCTCACGGCAGCGAGACCGGCTCACGGAACGTTTCTTTCGCGTCTGCCTGGCCGGGCGTGGGATCGTCGCGCGGATCTGCAACGAAGCCGGCAAGCTTGGCCAGACACAGGCGAGGCTTGAACAGCGAAGCCAGCACCCGGCAAAGCTCTACAAATAGATAGATAGATACCCGGGTACTGATATCCCCTCCCCAACAACGTCAATGTCGTCAATGTCTTGGGGGGAGCTCAACTCAGGACTCTCCCGATCATCTCCAACGCGTGCCAGCGGTACTCGCTTACCCACTACCCCTTGCATTAGAGAAACAAACCGGGACGAAACGTCCAGCCTGTTTTCGTGGCTCCCTTAGCCCCCAAAGGGTCGGTCAATCAGCCCTAGGGCGCCATTGTCAGGTCTAATATAGCGTGCCTGTCACCTTAGCAGCGCCTAGGGCTTTTCACCATTCACACGGGGCGAGCATTCCTGCCGAAAGGCGTTGGCTCGGCTGCGAGCCTGGTGCGTCGGAGGATACACGCGGCGCAATTAGGTGAGACGAGACGACGGGATGCAATCGACGCATCGACGATGAGGGAAGAAGGGATTCCGGTTCGACCCCGACCCGTTCCATTCGAGTGCTGAGGCTTGAAGGAAGAGGGGGGGGGGGCAACGCCCGGTGGCGCATCCTAACGGCCTAGCGCTGGGACTGGGGTCAAGACTGGGCTCGTGAACCATTTGGGGGCCTGCAGACTGTTTCCTCAGCTCAGGAGGAATCGACTGGCTTTTCGTGTGTGTGTGTGTGTGACTATGTAAGTCTCCGACACGCATCTTTGCCTCATCCGGCACCGCTTCGAGCGTGCCATCAAGCCTCAAGCCACCTAGCCTGCATCCATCTGCGCCCCTGGTCGTTCAGCCGCTTGGCCACGTCCCCTGTGCTACCAAACGTGCGTCTTCTTCTTCTTTTTTTTCGTGCCGTCTTATACGCCCCCCTTTGCATGCTTTCGTATATCAGAACGTCGTGTCCCTCCAAGCCCTCCCCGTCCGTTGGCTGTCGACCGCCTTCCTTCGTTTACGTGTCTGCCTCCCGAGAGCTTCTGGAATCACCCGCTGCGTCCAAAACAATCGTCCGGTCACTAGACGACTCGCCTGTCCAACATATCGTCGCCCCTAGCCAGCTCGCCACGATGGATTACCAGCAGCAAGCACCCATGCAGCCTCAACCGCAGCCGGAGCAGCAGCAGCAGCAGCAGCAGCAACCGCAACAGGATTATGTCCAGGGGGGCAACGTCCCGACCCAAGAATGGCAGTCCGGCCTCATGAACTGCGGGCCATGCGACACCTGCATCGTGGGGACCTGTCTCCCCTGCCTGCGTACGTCCCCTTCGGCGTGATTCAAGCTTTGTGCATTCCGGATGCCTACGGTTACTGACAATGGGCAACCATCCCCCCTCTTACAGTCGTCGGCAAGACCTCGGAGCGCCTGCGCGACCCGACGATGCAGACGTACGAAGCCATCAACACCGACTGCCTCCTCATGTGCGGCATCAGCTTCTTCACCGGCTGCGGCTGGGTCTACGCCATGATGAAGCGCACCGAGATCCGCGAGCGCTTCGGCATCAAGGGCTCCGGCGCCTCCGACTGCTGCGTCGCCTACTGGTGCGCCTGCTGCGCCATCATCCAGCAGGACAAGGAGGTCCAGGCCCGCATGTCGACGGGGCCCATCACCCAGACCTACCAGCCGCAGAAGGAGGGCATGACCATGCCGCCTCCGCACAACTGAGCGGGCCTTTTTATCTTCTTTTTCCCGGTCATGATTTGCTGTTGCGGAATACGGATGGATGGATGTGGTATACCCGTGGGAATGGAGGCCGAAGACCCGTGGCCGCCTCGGCAAGGAGACGGCAGTCGACAGACATGGGGCCGTCAACAGGCAAATAGTGCTTTTGTACCCCTCGCTCGCGCCGTCGAGCTTAATCGAATAACCCTGTTTTTCTTTTCTGATGACTCTTTACGTTACCGACCGGTGTCTGTCGCGACGGCACAGTCACTGGAAGAGTACTCGTGATGCAAGTTGTTGTGGTGATTCACCGTCGCGGGTCTGCAACACTTGCTTTTTTGCAAAAGTGAAAGCTGTTCAACGTCACCTCTCTCCACGTTCTTCATTTTCTTCTTTCCAAGTATCTGGCACTTCTCTTCTGCTTTCGTGATAACCAGACACGATGAAGTCAACATTGTCTCCCAGCAACGTCCCGTCAAGAGGGCCTAATAATATCTGCGGTTTCAAGCCGTTCCCAATAACAACACTCAGGTTCGCCTCCCCCCCCCCTCCACCCATACCTCCTCCGGCAGCTAGAGCTTCCCCGGCTGACCCGTCCCCCAAGGTTCCCCGTAGACGAGGCTCTCCCGCTGCGGTGCTTTGATCCCCGCATGAAATGCGGCACCTCGGGGTCCTACAAAGGGTGCTTCTCGACGATCCCCACGACGTGCCACGAGACCTCCACGCTGGTGAGGTCATGCGAGTCCGACGAGATGTGCTGGTGAGCCTTTTTCTTTTTTCTTTTTCTGGTCGCTCCGCGCCGGGGGCCCACGAGATACTGACGGGTCGCACAAAAAAAACAGCGGGACGGGGTCTCCTCACACGGCGTGCTGGACATGGTTGTCGATGGACGACACCCGCACGTTCAGTCTCTTCATGTGCACCACAACCCCCGGGATCGGGACTCTGATGCCGGACTCGACGATGGCGGAGCCCAGTCCCGGGACGGACACTTTGGGCACGACAGACCTGCCCGGGACAAACACGGATACCACCGCGACCGCGTCTCGGGCCGGCACCTACACAACCGCGACCGACGCATCCTCCGCCACCAAAACCGGCCACGCCGTACCGGGGCCCACGTCGCAGACTCCGCAGGGCGGCGGGGAACCCTCTATCGGCGCCGTCGCGGGGAGCATCATCGGGGCGCTGGCGTTGATGTGCGCGCTTCTGGGCGCCGCCTTGTTCGTGTGGATCCGGTCGAGGAGGAAGGAGAAAAAGAGGAAGCGGGGCGCCGGAAAGTCGGCGGCCATCGGCCCGGTGACGGAGCTGGACGGCCTGATCGCCGTCCCGTATCGGCAGGGCACTAGCGTGTCCGCCCCGCCGTCGTACAAAGGACGGCCGTCGAGGGGAGCCGGGGGCGTTGCCCCGGAGGCCCGGGGAACGCCTCCTAGGAGACCGGCCAGAAGCCCCGAGAGGAGGATCAACGTGACGGAGGGCGGCTGGGTTTAGGGTAGAACGGGGGTGGGCAGGCACTTACACCACGGCCCGTCGGCCCGGCTCAGGAGCCAGTCAGACGGTGCTCGGTGAGAGAGGGTATCGCGGTATTGTACAGTGGAGGGTTTGTCACGAGACGTATAGGCAGTTTAGTTACTGCCCCGTAATCAATGGCGTCCTTTTGCTACGTGACGGGATTATTCCACCATATTATGGCTAATCTCTTGCAGCTTCTGGTTGCCTTGGCAATACACACCAGTCTCCCAAAGCAAGACTCTCAAGCTGACGATTGTCGGTGAAAAAAGCGCAGACTTCCGCGCATTTCAGGACATGTAGAGGCCACGCAAGGGCTGGCGAATGGCTTCCAGCTCGGACCTGGCGGCGTTCGCGATCCGTCTGCCCAGGCCGGATGGGTCCCGCCCATGGCTTCAGCTCCGTCTTGGCCGAGACGCGGGCCACGCGGAGGATTCGGGGCGAGGCATCGTCAGTCCGGAACACGGCTTCGGTGGACGAAAGGTCGAGTCCGAAGTCTATTCGCTTCGGATGGCCCGAAAATAGAGATGCTTTCAGGAGGAAATCCAAGTCCTAGTAGTGGGAAATGTTAATGTTGGGTTGCAAGAATGAGACAGAACAGCGGGGCGTAAGCAGTCGTGAGAGCGTCTGCTGGCCAGGTGAGGCGGTCAAACGCATTTCAACAAACTCCGCCTTCCATGAATACACACCACTTAGTTACAAGCACATCGGGCTTGATGTTGCACCAGTGACGCTGCATCCGAATCCGATGCCGGCGGCGAAAGGATGGATCGTGGCATCGTGAGAGGTACTTGCATCCCCACCTATTTTGGGGTACGTAGACATGTACCTAGCCGGTTTGGGTAAGCCCACAGCCGGTAGAGTGGGTCCAGGGTACTTAATCAGATGATCTGATAAGATCAAAACCCGCCCGCGCACTTTTAGACTTTCCGAACTTCCGCCATACTTTCCCCCTCTCTCTCTCAACGTCACTGCGACGCGCTGACTATCGGGACAGCCTGAGACTTTTTAATCGCGGTCGGCCACCTATCGCCCTAAATCGATGCGAACTCGTCTGCCTCGACCGTGAGAATGCGCGCCCTGCTGTCGTGGTCGGCCTCGGCCTCGGCCCCGCGTCTGGCGGTGCACCGCATCATGCTGCCTATGCTCGTCGCTGCCGCGTGCCTCTTTGGTCACTCGGCCGCGGGGCTCGTGGGACCCGGCGACGTCTGCTTCGACTCGTGCTCCTACGCCCTCGGAGGCCCGCGCTTCAACGACACCCGGCCGTACAACGGGTCCGACTGGATGAAGGCGAGGCTCATCACCTCGTGCGAGAGCCGCCTGCACATCACCTCGCTGTACCTATGCGCCGACCTGCACTGCGACCTGACGCACCGGATCGCCGGGCTGACCGACCTCAACCACACCTGCCAGACGTCCATGAACATGTCGCTGCCGCCGTTCGACGTCATCGCCAACTACTCGAGCGGGGACATTGCCGGCCTGAGACGCCTTACAAAGGAAGAGGCCGCCGAAAAACCCGTGCTGAACGAGGTCGTCTTGCCTGCCGACGCCTTTTATCAGATCTGGGCCGACACTCTCGTGCGACTGACCGCTCTCGGGATCCGTATCACCTGTGGCTGACACATATCCAGGATTCCGTCAAGTACACCTACGGCCACCATTACAGATACGGGTTCGTCTCCGGCTTGTCCCCGTTGCATCACCCTTCCTAACCCGCCGTGCCAGCTTCTACGTGATTGTGTTTTGGGTCGTCGTGATCGCCATCGGGCTTGGATCCCGTCTCGTCTCGGCCATCGGGGACCTGCAAAGGCGAGAGTACGATCCGCGCAAGACGCCCGGCATCTGCCACGCGTCCACCCTGTGGCTCAAGCGCTACATCACCGTCCCCGCCACCTTTGGGTACCGCTGTTCGCAGAACCTCGGCTGGTGCACGATCCCGCCTCGGCTCCAGAGCCTCACCATCTTGGCCTTTGTCGTCGTGAACGCCTTCTTTTGCATCCACGGCTACAAGATCTTCCCCGGCCACATGTAGTAAGTGGAGGTCCTCTCGCACCCGGGGGCGCACGCCGGCTCACGTTCCCTAGCTGGCCCAAGCTCTACCACCTGGTGTGGCGTTACGTCGCCGACAGGACAGGCATCGTCTCCTTTGCCAACTTCCCCGTCATCTGGCTGTTCGGCATGCGGAACAACCTGCTCATGTGGGTGACCGGTTGGGACTTTGGCACGTACAACAACTTCCACCGCTGGGTTGCCCGCGTAGCGACGCTGCAAGCCGTCATCCACTCCGTCGGCTACGTCGTCCTCGTCTTTGATGGTAGGCTTCGTGTGCACTATCCACGCCGCCAGGTTTTTTTCTGACAGCTTTCTAGACGGTGGCTGGGCGTATTTCATCTCGTACTGGAAGGCCATGTACTGGTGGGCAGGCTGGCTGGTAGGTGTCGCAATCCCATCCACCGTGTCATCTATGCTGACAGACCACAGGCGACGTTTGGCATGGTCGCTCTTCTGGGAGCGTCCGTGTACTGGATGCGGCGGAAGCAGTACGAGCTGTTCCTCATCCTCCACATCCTTCTGTCTGTCCTTACTCTCGTCACCATGCTTGGGTATGTTGCCAATGAAACAACATGCCACGCCGCCCGACGCTAACAGCCCACAGCCACGTTTCCATCTTCAATGGGGAGTATGACGTCCTATTCTGGGTCCCCTTCTACATCTGGATAGGCGACCGTGTGCTGCGCATGGCGAGGACGCTGGCCTTCAACCCCAGGTTCTGGAAAACCTACGCCCTCGCGAGCTACGACGCAAACTCCAACATCGTCCGCCTCAGCGTCCCCTACTCCACCAGCCGATACGAGCCGAAGCCGGGCACCTACTACTACCTCCACGTCCTCAGCGACAAGTGCTTCTGGGAGAGCCACCCGTTCACCATGGCCCGCACGACGACGAATTTGAACGCGGGCCGCAAGTCGTCCTGCGAGCAGACGCCCCTGCTCGTCGCGGGCGAGCAGGACCAGGAGCCCCTCGTGTCCGAGGTCGCGCTCGAGCCGAAGCGGGGCGAGCCCTCGATGACGTTCCTCATCCGGCCGTACGACAGCTTCACCTCCCGCCTCCGCGAGGGAGTCACGGCCTCGTGGCCCCGCCCGGCGCGTCTCCGCGTGCTCGTCGAAGGGCCCTACGGCCACACGCAGCCCTTTGACCAGTTCGACGACCTGCTCTTCATCGTCGGGGGCAGCGGCGTCGTGGTGCCGCTCGCGCACCTCGCCGAGCTCGCCCGGGACGGGTCGAGGGCGCGGTCGGTCAAGATCGTCTGGGCGGTCCGCGAGCTGAGCTTCGCCGCGGACGTGCTGAAGCGGGATTTCGAAGATGCCCTCGACAGCGGGAAGCTGTCCGTCGACGTGTACCTCACGCAGCACAGCCCCGCGGCCGGCGCCGCGCGGCCCGACGACTGGCCGGAACAGGTGCGCCTGCTCCACGGGCGGCCAGAGGTGCGCGAGGAGGTGCAGGAGGCCGCGACGGGGACGGGCAAGGCCAGCCTCGCGGTGGTGGCGTGCGGGCCGGGCGTCATGGCCGACGACGCGAGGCGGTCCGTCGTCGAGATGCTCGACCGCGGGTGGTCGAGGATTGAGTACTTTCAAGAGAGCTTCAACTGGTAGAACGAGGATGCATGATGACCTGGGGGCATGGAGCCCGGGGATAGAAAGAGATAGACGGGGCATGATGGGCGTCGGGTGTTTTTGGGATATCCGTGGTTCTTTTTTCTATAGATACCTATATACACATCGTATACCAGCGACACATACGCATACTGGATTTTATTCGTCATTCGCCGCCGTTCGTCTTCTGCTTCTTGTGCTTGACGTCGACGACATCCTCCTCAATCAGCTCGCTCTTCTCGTCCAGCCCGCTCCACTTTGGCTTCCCGTCGGGCATGTCGACGACCCTCTGGCCGTAGAAGATGTGCATCCTGGGGGAACAACGGGTCAGCAATTCGCTCGCCCAGCTCGGCCCCCCTCTGATGCCGTGGGTCACACTGAACTGGGAGGAGGAAGGGGGTCAGGTGTTTTTTGGTGGGGGGGGGGGGAGCACACGGACTTGACCTCAAAGTTGTCGCGCTTCTGCTCGCCGTCAAAGTGCAGCAAGCCGGGGAAGACGAGGACCATGTTGCGGCCCTCGTCCATGATTCGGCTGCCGCAGAAGCCGCAGCTGACCTTGCAGGGCAGGTCGTGGCCCTGAAGGTTCTTGCCGGAGGAGTAGAAGGCGAGGCCGTCGACGCCCTTGTCGAAGGCCAGGTCCTCCTTGTGGAATATGGCGGCCCATTGGAAGGGGGCGCCTGGGCGTGTGTGTGTCAGCGTCCATGTTGCGGTGATACCATATGGTGCAGCGAGAGAGAGAGAGAGAGAGAGACTCACCGTGCATCTTTTGGCAGTCCTTGCAATGGCAGTACTTTGAGGCGAGCGGCGTTTCCTTCTGCAACCAATACGAGACCTGACCGCACTGGCAGGCGCCGCGGATCTTCTTCTTGAAGCCGTCGCCGTGGGGGTGCGACTTGCCGGGGGTACGTAGGGGGCCCGGGTCTTCCAGTCCTCGTCCCTGCTGTTCTCCGTCTGCTGGACCGAGTTGGTTTCCGCCTGCTTGGTCATGCTGGCGGCGGAGGAGCGGATGTGATGGTGGTGGTGGTGGTGGTGGTGTCGACGACGCAGAGATGGAGACGGGGGCCGAGGCGTCGTGTAGTTGGACGGGAAAGGCGCTGCTGCTGGAGTCGTGTTTTGTCTGGCGAGCCCGACGGGCGGCGGGACGCAGCGCGAGGCCCGGAGGTTTTGTTGCTGCTTCTGGGCGCTGCGGTACACGGACGACCTGAGCGAGGGCGGCAGCCGCAGGGTCCAATGACGCGCTGATGATGACATCACGAGGGGGTAATTGATGATGCCTCTATTGTGGGAGAATAAGAAATGGGGGGCCGCACGGCGCCACGGTTACTGTGTGAATTCCACAGGGAGGGAAGTGGAAGAAAGGGGGGGGGGAGGGAAAAGCCACAAAAGAGGGAACTGGTGATGGATGTGTAAGGGTCGTCGCCACGCAAGGTACTCGGGATTATGTGTTTGGATGGCACTGGTTTGGACGGTTCGGACGGTGCTGGTTCGGACGAGCAGCGACGGGAGGTGGATATATCCATCCATCTGCGGTTCGGACGATTTGCATTGGGATTGCTAGGTATGCGCGCGTATCGACATCATGGTTAAGTCTTGCCCGCAGATCGAATTACACAGCACCACTCGCTCAGAGGGTACTAACCGGGCCCGGTCGAGCTGTCATCGGAGCATCATCAGTCCGGGATCGGGCTTACCCCACACAGGCGCCACGCGGATCGGCGGAGGAGCAGCCGCTTGAAGATCGGCCTCTTCGTTCCTGGCTTTGGACTTGTCAAGGTCGTTTGGGGCAACCGAGCCACGTGGGAATCCTGCGACTTGGAGAGCATGTAGTTGTTCACTTGCACCAATGAAAGAAACCGGCTTTGGATAGCCGGCATGGGATAGTCGTCGGGGGCGGCAACTTTGTATCGCCTATCGACACTCTACCTCGAACCGCACGTGTTGGGGTTGGGTTGAAGTGATCAAATGGAAACAAGCCGATATTCGTTTCGGTGTTCTTATTAATCTTGCTGCGTTTCTAAACACATTGCAAGGACACCCGGCCATCTTTGGCCTTCCTGAGTCAGCACATCTCTGCAGCCCCTTTAAGCAATGGCGTTCAGATAAGATGGACAATTTTGACCAATATTCCCAGCATAAAGTGACATTTTACACGATGCTTGCCAGCCCGCCTCAATCGTTTGGCTGCTGCGATGGAAACGGTAGCGGCAACAAAATATTGGCGCAAAATATAACGCAACAAGTTAAAGCGACGATAATAGTCGGACATCATGCGCCAGCAATTGGACAAGGATTACCGCGACCGCACGCGTACTTCGACGCCGGGGAGGGCTGCGTGAAGCGTTCTGATCGTAATCAAGATGTTCCCGGTGGCCCTGCTCATATTGGAGACAATATACCTTTAAGCTTCGGCGAGTCCGGCTAGGCCACCTAACCACCCTGCCTTGCGGGCTCGTCACGCCCATTATCCTTGACTCGTGACAAGGTGGGATACGGTTACGTCCACGATGTTGGTTGGTGCAAACCTCTGTTGTTTGCACCAATACCGCCTGATGTGATGCTTGTCAAACTTGCGTTCACAGCACGTCTTTACTGCCAGTCGAAATCGCTATGCTGCAACAGAGCGGACCTGGGACATTGGCTCTTTCGTGTTCACCAAACCACAAGGCCAAGGAGCTGCCACCATGCTGTAGCTGGATTTCAAGAGCCCGGTGGCTGTTCCATAGGGTCGGCGGTTTAGTAAACGCAGTCCTGGGGGTGCGGGCACCCCATCTGGGATGCAATTCTATGGTTAAACCACAGCCGGCCTTTGATGTAGGCGGATACGACGTATCCGTGGTTCGTGCCCATGAGGTTAATATGTCTTATCATCTGGTTCCAATCGCTACCTATGCGCCATGCCCCTCCCCCACAGCTGCGCGCGGAGCATTTCCCATGAAGAAATCCACAAAAGGGCATGGCAATTCTGGATTTGGATGTAGGGTGGATGTGTTCTGTGAAAGATATTAGATTAAAGGCAATGTACGATGCCGGAGACTCCGGTTCCGTGGGTCCTCCTAGCATCAAGTATCGTAGTTAGACTCTTGTCGATGATCTTCACGCCAAGGTATATCATTCCAAGGGTTCTCTGAACTCTACAGTCCGTTGCGTTAGCAGCGTCCAAAAATCAACTTTTTGTCCGTGCGCTGCGGCTACCCCTAAATATAGCCCTATAAAAAATCTAGATTTTTAGCTAGTAGATTTATAAATCTATATTTTTAAATATTTACTATTGCTATTGCTATCGCTAGCTATAAAAGTAAGGTTATTTAGATATATATAAAGCTTTTTTTCTCTTTAGTAATAGCTTTTAGTAATAGTAATATTATTTATAATAGCTTATAAATATATTAATTTTAATATTTTTTATAGTTACTATAAAGTATTTATTTAAAAGAAGCTTAAAGTAAAGGTAACTAGCTAATAGCTTATAAGCCCTCCCTTTATTATTATTATTTTTATTATCTTTATTATTACTATTATTATTATTATCCCTAAGTAAATATTAAATTAAATAAATATAAAGTATTGGATTAAATAAATATAAATTTAACTATAATTATTAGTAACTTTTATAAATAATAATATTAAAATTAAATAAAGATAATTAGTAAAAAATAATATAAATTTTAAAGGTATTTAATAAAATAAATAAAGAAATTATAGTATAAATAAGCTATACTACCTAAATAGTCTAATAATAATATTATTAATATAAAATAACTAGGTAAGTAAAGATATACCCTCTAAGTTAGCTAAGTTATATAAAGTTAAAAGTATAGTAACTATATAAGTTATTAAAGCTTCTTATATACTATAATAACCTTTTATTTAAAGAGATATAGGATTTTCTCTATAAGTAATTTACTATAGAGGTCTATAAGTTAATAATTAGTTAGTAACTTTATATAGCTAAATAAATATTAAAAGTAATTTATATTATTACTACCTAGAGGGATAAAGTACTATAGTATAACTAAATATATACTATTTATTAATACTATCTAAAGTAATTAGTATTTATTAATAAGTTAGGGGTTAATAAGTATATAGGTATATAGAGAATAAGTTAGGTACTAAAAGGTTTAGTATTTTATTATAAAGATATACTTAAATATAAGTAATAATACTAAATTCTTCTTACTCTTATAGTAGATAAAATAATTAATATATTAGTATACCTAGGTATAATAAATAGTAATAGGTTTTTAGTATAAATTTAAGAGATAGTATTACCTAAGTATAGTACTTTTTTTATAGTAAAGTTAGTTATTATTATAAATAATACTAGTTTTTATTATTAATAAGATATTAAAGAGGTATATAAATTAGTAGGTATATAGCTATTATATTTACTACTATACTTACTTAACTTTAATCTTATTAAGGAGGTATTTAGTAACCTTAAGAAGCTTTTTTATAAGTAGTATCTAAAATAGAATAATAATAAAAAAGACTTATAAGACTTTAGAGAGCTACTTTATAATTATATAGTAGAGATTAGTTATAGAATAAAGTAGATAGAGAGCTACTTTTACTATTTATTTATTAACTTTAATAGTATATAATATATATTTAATACTAAAAAAATAGTTAATAAGGGTAGTATTAAAGTTACCTCTAGGTTAAATAAAGTACTATTAAAGTAGTAGTAAAAGAAAAAAAATATATTAATAGTTAAAAGAAATCCTCCTCTTATAACTACTTAATTACCCTCTTTACCTTACTCTTTACTACTTAAGTATAACTCTATTAATAAGCTATTATTACCTATAAGAATTAGGTTATTAACCTTTTTATTATAAATCCTATTAAGATTAAATTAATCCTTATTATTATTCTTATTATATTTAATAGATTAGTTATATATTAATTAAGGGATATATTAACTTAGGCGTAATAATAGTAAAAAAATAGAGTTTAGTTAAGGAGGTAAAGATATAAAGAGGTTATCTACCTAGAGGTTAGTACTATTATAAAAGGTAAATTAATTTAACTAACTAACTTACCTAAGTTTAAAGTTACCTATAGTAGTAGGTAGAAGTACTTTATTAACTTTATTAACTTTATTACTTATAGTTAGCCTAACTTATAGTAATTTACTTTATTAGCTAAGTTTAAAAGAGTTACCTCTACTATACTTATAATATTATTATATATAAAGAAAAATCTTAATTAACCTCTATACTATATAAATAAGAGACTTAGGTATACTCTTCTCTTTATACTAATTATTAGGTATATACTAAATAACTACTAAACTTAATAATAAGGTCTAAAGTTAGTTAAATATAGTAACTATACTACTCTTATAACTCTATTATTAGCCTTTTACTTTAATAAACTAACTAATAAAATCTTTTAACTTAAAAGACTATAATATAAGTAACTACTTATTATACTATAGTAGTAATAATAATAGTAATAAGTTATTTCTTTTTATTATATAAAGAGTCTTTAATAGCTATAAGAGTAATAGGTTAATTACTAGAGGGATTAGTAAGTAATAATACTATATTATAAAAAATAGCTAGTTTAGTAGTAGTAGTAAGTAATATAGTTACTAATACTTTTACTAGTAGTATAGGGTAATTTCTCTACTACTAAAAGAAAAATTAACTATATTACTTATTAAGTTACTAGTAGTTAGCTAACTAGTTATAGTAGTAGAGTTTTTACCTTCTTTAACTATTACCCTAGAGTATAGATTCTTACTAACTTTAGCCTTTTTATTTCTTATAAATTTACTATCTTTTAGTAGCTACTACTAGGTAACCCTAACTATAAGGCTAAGTAGTAAATCCTTTATTATTATACTTAATACTTTCTTTTATATTACCTTTTATTAATCTTTTATATCTTTAGTAAGTAACTTATAGTAGACTTTATTAATAACTAAATACTAGTTAGTATTAAATACCCTATTAATATTATTTTAGTAGCTTATTTAATTAGTATACTAATAATATTTTATTAGGTTACTTTAATAGTTTACTTTCTCTTTTTTTTTTAATTAAGCTTCTCTTTTATTAAACCTATTATAGTTTTACTTTAGCTAGCCTATAATAGCTAGCTATAGCCTTATTACTTACTATAGTTTTCTTAAGGTAATTTATTTACTATAGTTAGTAATTAGATTTACTATTTAGTTAGTTATAGTATACTAAAAGCTAATATAACTAAACTAATAGTATATATAAGCTTTATATTAAAGAAAATCTCTAATATACTCTTTTAAGTAGAATACTTAAGAAGTAGAATATAGGGGTAGATTTAGTATATAAATTCTAAATACCCCTTTTCTAAATAAGGGTCCTACTATTAGTCTATATATAGGCTAATAAATACGCTAAATAAATGGCTATTAAATAGCTATAGAAATAGCTATATAATTAGCTATAAGGATAACTATATAATTAGCTATAAGGATAGCTATAGGATTAGCTATAGGAATAGCTATATAATTAGCCTATCTAAGGATACTATATAATTATCTAATTAGCTATAGGGTTAGCTACCTAGTTAGCTATATTAAGGACTATAGATATTTTATTTTATAAGCCTACCCTACGTCTAGAAGAAGCATATTAAATACTACTAACAAAAGAATAACTATTATCTTAATAGTTATTTAATTAAGTAAATATAAAAAAAAATAATTAGCTAATAGTACTACTAATAGTAAGTAAAGTAAAATAAAATATAATAGTAAACTATAAATCCTTTCCTAAACGTCCTCCTTATATACCTTAATTAGTCCTTCCTTATAGCCTTTTTACTAGCTATACTTATCCTTAGTTTATATTTATAAGTGTTATTATAATTAGTCCTATAATATATCCTTTATTATATAAAAAATTTTACTTAAGGAATAATAACTTATTAGGGTTAAGCGTTAGCTTCTTTTATTTAGCTTAGTAAAATAAGTATACTAGACGCTAATTATAGTTAGTTAATTACTTTATTTATAGTCTACTATACTATAAAACTAGCTATCTTCTCTAAGTTACTATAGAGTATAGTCTAGCTAGTAATATTATACCTAGGCGTTATTAGCTATTAGTTATAAGTAGAGAGGTATAATAGCTATATCTTAATCTTAGAGATACTTATTTTTATATTAGCCTTACTTTTATCCTTAGTAGGTTTATAGGATAGTTTAGCTACTTAGTAGGCGTTTAAAATAGATAAAACTAACACTAGTATACTATCTTTACTAATAGTATAAGTTATAATAGCGTTAGCTTTAACTAAGATCTTAAATATCTTAATAATATTTATAGTAGTTAGTTACTTTAATCTTTAGTTAATAAAATAGCGTTAACGTAGGGTATAAATAGTATAAGTAATAGCGTTAAGTAATATATAAACTATATTATAGAGCTTAACTACTACCTAGCCCTTTAGGATTTTATTAGCTTCCTTATATACTATCTCTTCTACTAGCTTATTATTACCTTTAGAGGGTATAAGTTACTTTACTAAGGCCTTAGTTATAGCCCTCTAGAATTATTTTACTATTTAGGCCTTTTAAATAGCCCTAACGTTAGCGCTTAGATAATAAGAAGTTAACCTAGTTAACTATATACTACTAGCGTTATAGTAGGTTAACGCTTAGTTATATAGCTCTATTTAGTTAAAAAATAGTATTAGCCTTTTAATTATACTACTAAAAGATCTAATTAATAGGGAGTCTTTTAGGTTAAATAATAAGTGCTTATTAGTTATAAAGAGATTTTTAGTAGTAATAGATAGTGCTAGCTTTATTTAAGTTAACTTTAGGATACTATCTTAATAGGTAAGGGGGTTTAAGTATAGTTACTTAGGCTTAAAGATAACCTTTAGCTTAAATATATTAATAATAACCTAATTAGTATAGTCTAAGATATCTACTCCCTAATTACCTATAGCTTAGTAAAAGTTAGCTATATTAATATTACTAGTTATAGCTACTTAGTATACTTTAAAAATACCTTATAAGGTAATAGCTATATTAATAGGCTTCTTTTAGTTCTTATTTTTTAACTTAATAGCTATAGCTTAGGTAGTAGTAATATTAGCCTACTTATTAGCCTACTCTTAGGCGTATTATTAGGCTTATTAATAGGCTAGTTATTTAGCCTTTACTATAGCCTCTTTGTTAGCTTAGTCCTTCTTTACTTAAAGTATTAGTGTAGCTTAGATTTAGTTATTATTATCCTTATTTTTCTCTTTTTTTAAGAATAAAATAAATATTATTTAATCCTAGGGTAAAGACTAGTTAGTAACCTTAGGCTTATATAGCTTTAACCTTAGTAAACTTAGCTAGGGTATAGTAATATCTATCTACTAGGTAGGCTTTACTATCTTTAGTGTACTAATAATTATAATCTTTAGTATAAGCTACTTATTTATTTTAGTAGTAGTTTAGGTTATTAGTAGCTAAGATATATTAACTATTATTATTAAGGTATAGTATATAGTTTATATTAGCTATCTTTACCTTCTTAGTAGAACTACTAGGGCCTATAGGTGTTATTAGGTTACTATATCTCTTAGGTATTATAATAGTATTATAAATAATAAGAGGATAGTTTAGAGAATAGCTTATAAAAAGTAAAAAGAATAACTTATAAAAGGTAAAGAGAATAGCTTATAAAAAGTAAAGAGAATAGCTTACAAAAGGTAAAGGAAATAGCTAATAAATAGTAAAAGAAAAAGGTAAAAGGATAGTAAGAAAATAAAGAAAAAAAAAGTAAAAAAGTAGTAAAATAAATAGTAAAAGAGATAGTCTAAGGAATAGCTAAAGAGATAGGTTTTATAGGTAAGAAAGATAAAAGAAAAAAAAGAAAAAAAAAGTTTTTAAAAGGTAAATAGTAGGATTTATTAGTTAGAAAAATTTTCTACTACTTATATTATAGTTTAATAAGTTTAATATATTAAAGTAAAGTAAGTTAGTTACTAGGTAAATAAAAGGTTAGTTCTATCTAAAGTTTTAATATATATAGGTTTTAGTTCTTTTTACTTATTTACTTAAAGATAAAGTTATCTATATAGATTATTACTAGTTACTATTCCTATTAAGTTAGTTAACTTAACTTATTTACTACCTTTTTATTTAAGTAGTCTTCTTTATTTTTATTATTAAGGCTTAGACTATAATTTTAGTCTTAATAATAAGTTATTTAGATAGCTAAGCTTACCTAGCTTAAGGGACTCTTTAATAGGTTCCTTAGGTGTAAGTAAAGAGGAGGCTTTATCTATAACTTCCCTAAAGTATTATTAACCTACTTTAAAGTCTCTTATAGCTTTATCTACTTATAATATATCTTAGTTTATCTATATATTATATTATAGTAAATATCCTTTTTACTTAACGAAGTATTTTATTTTAACTCTTCCTTTTAGTCCTTATTTATTTATCTTTTTATCTAATATATAATTAATTTTATAGTATTAGTATAGCTTTACCTATTTATTTTTTATTTAGTG
>SWKJ01000163.1:0-70124 GCA_019425465.1 Colletotrichum falcatum | reverse complement strand
AAGTTAGGTTCTATATTAGTAATAATCTATTAATAAAAATATAAAGCTAGTAGTTATAAAGTAAGTAGCTAAAGTTAAAAACCTTAATTAAAATTCTTTATTTACTATATTATATACTAGTTAAGTTTTTTTAATTTTACTTTTCTTAAGTAATTAGTATTAAGCTATAATAAAGTAGTTAAAATAAGCTTTAGGTTAGTAAATTAATATAATATATATACTATAGGTATATTACTTAATATATTACTACTTTATTTATAGTAATTCTATATTAATAGGTTATAGTTTTTTACTTTAGCCTTTTTAGTAGAGGGTAATTTTACTATTAGTATAAAGAAAAAAGTATACTACTATTAAATATAATAGGTTTATTAGTCTCTAAGAATTACTTTAGTTTTATAGTAAAGGTTATTTTCTTTAATTTAATGTTTTTATACTTAGAGAATAGTTTATTAGTTAGCCTAATAGTATTATTAGTCTATATATTAATTAATATAAAGTTATTATTATTAGCTAATAAAAATTAGTAAATATAAGTTAAAAGTTAAAGTATTTATCTAAAGACTTTTTCTATAGTAGTTATTATATATTACTTACTAATAGGTTTTTACCTCTAAGATACTATAAAGTAGTCTTTTTATAACTATTATAGAGTTATATAGGTAAAGGTAGTAAATCTCTATAGGTAGATAAGTAAGAATTATATAGTTAAGGAGTATTATTAATTAAATATAAGCCTATATAATATTTTATAACTATAATATATACTTAAGGTATAATAAGTTAAAACTAAAGTAAAAATTATCTATTATACTATCTACTAAATAGTTAGTAACTAAGTAAAAATTACTATTTTACTATTATCTATATAGCTTTAGATAATAAAGTATAATTTCTTATAAGGCTACTTATTTTTACCTTTAACTTTATAGACTAATTATAACTTAAAAATATAAATCTTATTATACTCTTTTTTATTATATCTAATAATAAAAAATATACCCTAGATAGTAAGCCTTTTAATCTTAGCTTTATTAGATAATTTAAATAATTTACTAGGTATTATAATTATACCTTTCTTATATAACTCTACTACTAGTATATAATTAGTATCCTCCTTAGTAATAAAGACATTAGTAATATTTAATTTAGTTATTATTATCTCTATTATAAACGTAGTTACTAAGTTTTTCTATAGTTATTTATACCTTTAACATAGAGGTTATTTTATAGTAATAATAATAGCTTTATATATCTCTTTAACTAAGCAGTTTTCTTTATTTAGTATTTAGTAAACTAAAATATAGTCTTTTACTTATATATTTTTAATTACTATATTATAAGTGTTTTAGTTTCCTTAGTAATATAGTTTTACTACTATAATATAAAAATTATAAGGGCCTTAGGGTAATTTAATAGTATATATAGTATTATTATTAATAAGTAAGGTAAATAGCTTTTACTATTTATTTTTTTTTTACTATATATAGACTAGTAACTAAAGGAGAAAAGCTATATTAGTTATTATATCTAGGCTATTATATATTACTAGTACTTTACTAATCTACCTCTTAGTATAAAGTTAGTATACTTTATTTATTACTTTTATTACTACTTTATTATATTATAAGGTTAATAATAATAATAGTAAATTATTACTAATCTATAGGTATACTCTAAAGATAAAAAATATAAGGACTTAACTATTTAGTTTAATAGTATTATTTACTACTTTAATAGCTAGTTATAGTATAACCTTTAGTTTAGTATTACTTTTATTATATATAATCTTATATACTTAGTAAAGTACTTTATAGTATTATTTAACTTTACTAATACTATTATAAGCTTTAATAAGTATCTCTTTTACCTTAATAAATAATATATAGGTAGTATATTTAAACTTAGCTATATAAAAGTTAAGGCCTATATTAGTAATTATTTAGTTTAGTAGTCCTAAGTATATATTAATTTAGTATATCTATAGTACCTCTTATATATATTTAGTAAAGATAAATTAAAAAAACTTTATAATATTAAAGGTAGTTATACTATTTATAATATAAAAAACTAGTTTATTATTATCTAAATATATTATATTAATAAAGACTTTATAATTAAAGTTATAGTTATTATAGAGGGTAAACTTAAATCTTTTAGAAGCTCTTAAGTTTAGTTAGTAACTATAGTAGAATTTATTAATCTCCTTAATTATTAAGATATTTATCTTATACTTAATATATTATAATACTTTATATAGCTAATAGACTAATAAATAGCTAAAATAATAATAGATTTACTATAGCTTACTATTAGTAAAATAGTATTATATAATAATATACTTAGGTTATTTTAAAATTATCTAGGTATAGCCTTATTTATATATAATTAGTATTACTATTTTACTTTTTATAAGTATATTAGTAAAGTTATTAAACTATATACTATACTAGTTTATATTTCTTAAATATAAAAGAAATAGTATATTTAAGGTTATAATATAGAAAGTTAAACTACTAATTAATATAAATACTTTTATAGTCTTAAGGGACTTAAAGTAATTACTACTACTAAAGTAGATTATAGCCTTACTAGTATATTTAGTATTAATTAATAATTTTATATTAATATAGTAATAAAGCACTATATATTACTATTACCCTATAGTTAATATATAGGTAGTACTTATATTAAGTATAATACCTTAGAAGACGTTAGCTAAATATTAGTTATTAAAAGTAAATACTTTATTTATTATATTATTCTTTATAGTTAAGTCTTTATTTATATTCTCTTTTATAAGTATATAGAGAGTAGCTTAATTATAAAGTTAAGTATATACCTTTTTACTATTAATAGATTCTTTATTAGAAAATATAGTAGATATAAAGAAGGTCTTATTATCTATTAGGTAATTTTTATTATCCCCTTAGTAGTTTTCCTTTATAAAGAAGATTTTATTATCTTTATACTTAAGTAAAAATTATTAGTATTTTTTTAGTAGTATATTTACTATAAGGGTGTCTTTATATTATATATATAAGGTACTTTATTTTTCTTTTATATATTTTATTAACTAGTATTTAATCTTATAGTATATAAAATACTTTTTAGCTATAGAGTTAGCCTTTTATTATAAGTAGTTATAATAATTATACTTTTATCTTTACTAAGGTAGTCTATAACTATTTTATTTATTATATTTATAATTAATTTAGTATTAGTTATCTATATTTATTTAGCTAGTTATAAAGAAGTATATCTTTTAACTTTTATATAATATAAATATTTTTATATTACTATATAGTTATATATAGAGGTTATTAAATATCCTAGGTAGGTTAAGTAGTACTATCTTATATTTAAGTATATCTTAGTAATAAGTAATAAGGGTATTATAAAAGTCTTTATTCTTAGGTAGTCCTTTATAGGTTATTACTCTTACTAATAAGGTAACCTTATTAATAAGTTTATTAAAAATCTTATATTTATTTTTATTATAGTTCTTATAGGCTATAGACTTAAAGCTTAGCTAGTATAGCTTTATAGTCTTCTTATTAAAGATATCTTTACCCTTAAAATATAACTTTAACTATACTACTTATATATTAAAGTTATTAGTCTACCTATTAAGGTAATTAAAATAATATTTTTTTATTTTACTACTTAGTATAACTATTATTACTACCTTATATTAGTTACTTATAATACTAACTTTTATATATATTTATATAAATAATAATACTATTATATTAATTATCTTATACTAGCTACTTAAATACTTTAATAAAGGGTCTTTACTATAAACCTTAATAAAGTTAGTTAAATACTATAGGTTTAGTATATTATTTATTTATATTATTTAGCTATAACTAAGTTATTATAGTTTATTTACTTTTTTTATATAGTAGGATCTCCTTAACTTAAAATACTATAGTTATTTAGTTTAATTAGATTAGAAGTTAAAATAATAGGTTATTATATAAAGTTACCCTTTAGTATAGGGTAGTTTTTTATAGTTATAGTAGGTTTTTATTACTACCTTAGTTACTAGTAAGTTATTTAACTATTATTCTATATAATAACTAGTATTAGTTTTTAATATCTCTAATAAAGTTAAAGTCTTAGATATAGTTTTTAAAGTCTAGGTAATACTTTATAGTATTCTTAATTATCTTATTATCTTAGGTAAGTAAGATCTTTACTATTACTATTATATAAATCTATTAGCTAATTAATAATCTATTACTATAAATCTATACTCTTTAGCTTATAAGATATTAATATAATACTTTTAAGATAGTATAGTAGAGGTCTTTATAGTCTTTAACCTCCTATTTATAAAAATCTATCTTAAAATTATACTATAATAGAGGTTTAATAAGTTTATTATATTATATATTTATAATAAAATTAATTATAATAGTATTAAAAGCTTATTTTTTTATATAGTTAAAATACCCTCTAGTATATCTCTAATAGTAATATCTCCCTATAGTTATAGGTTAATTCTCTAGGTAATCTAGGTAAATAATAAATAATTAAAAATAATATATCTTCTCTCTATAAGGTTATCTTAATAGTTACTATACTTAGGGTATTTATCTATTATACTAATAAACTCTATAGAATCTTTATATATCTTCTATATATATTATACTAGTTAAGCTATCTTAAGAGAAGACTTTTCTATATAGTCCTAGGGTTACTTATTAATTTAAGCCTTTTATATATAGTCTTTATATTAAAGTTATAGGTAATTAAATAAAATAGTATAGTATATAAAGTAAGGTGTTTTTTATAGTTAGATAGGGGGACCTTTTACTAAGGGATAAGGTCTTTATAAGATAGTTATAAATCTAGGGTAGTCTTATAGTCTATTATAAGGGGTAAAAGTCCTTCTTAAATACCTTTTAATTAACTATTATTTTTTATATTACTAATAATAATTATATTATAGATAATATAAAAAACTTTAATATAAAATACTTAGTAGTTATAGTATTAAGGTTAATTAAAATATTATAGGTTAATAGCTTTACCTCTTCTAAGAACTTTACTAATCTATAGTAATTATAGTAAGTAGTTACTATAAAATTAACTACTAATTAGTATTAGTATTATAAGTATAATAATATAGTTAACTATAGTATTAATAAGGTTTTAGTAATAAATAAAGGGTTTAAGAATAGGGTTTATTATATATAAAAAAGAAGTAACTATTATAAGCTACTATATTAAATTAGTAGTAGATTTTACTATAGCTACGTAGTTAATTTATAGCTAGGCTATAGAGAAACCCTACAGCTAAAATATTAGTATTAGCTTAATATTTTTAAGGTAATAGCGATAACTAGTATTATAATAGCTATATTACTTATTTAAATTTATTTAAGAAAGTTATAGTTAAAATAAAGCTTATATTTAAAAAAAATAATATTTATTTTCTTTTTAAGCTATTTAACTATAAAACTATTATTATATTTACTAAAGTAAAAGGTATTATTTAAACTAAAATACTAAATTCTTATTAATTAAAGGAGTACTTTAGAAATAATATTTTTATAAAAGCTTTTTATATATATAATATCTTTAAGTATAAAGTTTATTATTATACTATTTTAGGTCTAAAAAGTATTTTTAAATACTTATTTACCCTTTATTAGTATAAAGTATAAAGTTATATTAAACTTAATATATTATTTATTTTTACTTACTACTACTACTATACTTAGTTTTAGTAATAATATATTATTAACTAAGTATATAGTACTATAGTTATTAAAAACTATATTATAAAAAAGTATATATAGTATTATATAAGGGGTAATAAAAACTTTATATAATTATATACTTAGTATAACTTTATCTTTAAAGAAGTAAAATAGAGTAAAGTTAATAATATAAGTAATAACCTTAAATAAGACGTTTAACTTAGATTTATAGTTACTTATAGCCTTTTATTTCTATCTTTATTTTTTAATTTATTTTTATTATTTTAATATAAAGTTATATTATTTATATTATTTTTTTTAAGTTAAGGGGACTACCTTTAACTAGCCTTTATAAGTAAGTTTAGCCTAAAGATCTTTATATTTTATATTATTAATTTAGTTATAGATTTATTATATATAGTTATAAGAACTATTATAGATTTTATAAACTTACTAATAAAAGCTTTCTTAATAGCTTTATATTTAAGTAAAAACTAATAGTAGTTATATATATATAAGTATAAGTTAGTTATATCCTTAGATAATAAGTAATTAAATTTATTTTTATTTTTTAATAACTAAAGAATAACTTATAATAGTTATATAAATACTATAAGCTTATCCTTAGTATTTTATTATAAATAAATCTTCTTATAAAATAATAGTAAGTAAACTTATATAAAAATTAAGCTTTCTTACTAAGTAGCCTTTTATTTTACTTTAAATAATATCTAAGAGCTCCCTAGTTACTTAAGAAGGGGTAATTTAATAAAAAACTACTCTTAAAAAAGTTTTAAATATAACGGTACTATAAACTTTAGGTATATTAAGTATTAATATATATAAGTAAGTTACCTTTTATTTTATTAGCTAAATACTTAGGTTAATTATAAAGGTAGCTTTATTAAAAATAGCTTAGTATTTTTCTTAAACTTTTATTTATTAAAAAGAGTTATTTATAGTATATTATTATTTAGAAATTTATAAAATTAAGTAAAAAAATATTTACCTTATAGTTAATAAATACTTTTATTTAAGTAAAAATAAAAATTATATTTATAGTAATATTTTTTATTTATAATTTAATAAGGTTATAGGCTTTTTTATATTACTTATAAATTATTTTTTTAGCTATAGTTATTAAAAAGTATATTTAATAAGTAAAATATATATTTAGAATTCTTATTAATAATTAAAGTCTATAGCCTTTAAAGTATTTTTATTTATTTTATATACTTTATTTATTATTTTCTTAAATAATAAATCTATTAATAGTTAATAAAGCTTAAGTATTTAAAATACTATCTAAAAATATAAGTTTTTTATTATTATTAAGAGGTAGGCTATCTAGGTTTATAAAAACCTAAATATATTTAGATTTAGTTTTAAAGTATAATTATAAATATTATATAAGCTAGTTACTTTATAACTTAAGCTTTTATATAGTATTTATTATAATTAAGGTTTTAAGAAATATTATTATAGTAAAATAAAAAGAAAGAAGTAAAATAAATAAGTTTATTTAAAAAAGCTTCTTAAATTTAAAGTTTATTCCTAAGATAATAGTTTAAGGGTTATAGTATAAGCTAGGCTTATAACTATTATAAGGTTAACCTTTAGGTAAGAATAAATATAAAAAAATAGCTTATTTTTCTTTATATATAAAGGGTAAACCTAATATATAAATATATATACTTTATATATAGGGACTACTGTGTAGGTCTAGACTATTAGATATTCTAGTACCCGCGAAAGTCAGCAAGGCTACCTGATGGTATGAGGGCATCGCGACACTTGTCTTTATGGCCTCTTCTTGAATAGGCTTGCTGTAGGTGTTAGCTGTTCCTTAAATGACTATATATAATTCATCAGAAACACGCGGAGTAGAACGGGACAGCTTTACTTGTTTTACTAGGCGGGAAGTAGGCGAACGCACGATTAAAGCGTTGCTTATCCCAGTCGCTGAGTACAGGCTTGTCGTGCTCTCTGATCTGCTTAAGTGCGCTTAGGACGATAAGCAGAAAGCAAGTGTAATCCTTGGCGACCTTATTCAAGTCCCACTTAAGAGCTTAGTGCTTGGTGTAGTGGCCCTTAATTGAGGCGCAGGTGGTCGCAGCAGCTAAAGGTCTGCTGGCATTAGCTAGGTGAACACCTAATGAGAAGAAAGGGTTGATAAAGTAGCCGACGTCCCTGACTATGCGGGTGTTGCAGTTTGTGTATGACGGGGCGCTGTAGGACCAGTCGGACGCAGACTTAATGTTATAAGTACATGTAAGAAGCAAGGCATAGTCAAATGCTGTGACAGAAACCAGTTTTGTGAGCTACAGGCAGATATTAAGAAAACGTATACATCGTAAATGATGCGAAAGCCAAGAAAAGTATGGATTTCCTAATCAAGATATTCCATGTGCGATGGGAAATCATCAAAGACCAGATGACTGAACTAAAACAGTGTCTATTACCTTCCTTTTGAAAAGCGGGTTTCAAAACGCCCCAGCTACCTTATTAAGACCATTGACTACCTCCAGTAAAGCAGTATCAGGCAGATCGTTATTTCTTTTGGTCCCCTTATACATCTAGATGCATCTAAAAGCTAGTATAGTGCTTGCTCGCCAGGGTGGTCGGTGATGAGAAACCTGCGAATCGTTAGTCTCTTGTAGACCAAGGGCAGGCACAACCATACAAAATCCAGCCCGCTACTGTAAGCCTTGCCAGGATCTTTTATCTTGTCGTCATTGCTGGACTTATTGATAGCTTCGGATACAACCATGCTCCCCGCACCTTCATATACGCTGCTGCGCACATCTGGACGCCACCAACATTGGCAAAGTGTCTTGAGTCCTTCTGCGGTAGCCTCGCCGGTCTTGTAGCTGTTTATTGGATCGAACACAAAGGCCTCGTTGAACAGGTTGATACTATGTAGCTGGTCGACCTTGCGGTAGACCTGTCTGATTACACGATGCGGCGCCCTTGCCACATATGACTAAAATATGCAACCCTTAGGCCGGCGGTGCCCGCCGCTAAGCTGAAGTACTGTGAAGACTGGTCCTAAGATTAGCAGGTTAGGGCGGCCATAGCCCTGAAAATAGAAGTAGGTAGCTCTAGCAATTCGAAGATAGGCTGGCCTGAATAGTATTGTTATTGGTTAAATACATGGCAGGGGAACGTCGTGGCCTAGTACGCCTGAGTAAGTACTCTCCTGGTCATGCGAAGATAAGCATTTGTACCAACAGCTAACGGTGCAAGTCTCTACAACTTCAATCACCACTATAGCTTTGATCAATTGAATGATAATTCGAGTGATATCGATCGCTGTAATGAACATTGCTGACCCGAATGCTGAGACGGCGCAAACCAATGCCTACCCGACCGCGGCACAGGCCAAGCTCGAGGAAGCAAATAATAGATTAGCGAGTAATATGATTCAGATGCTAACAGCTTAAGGGCATTAATACGTCAATACTACCCATATACTCTCACGCCAGAAAAATAAGTCGGCTGACATTGAGACAACGCCAGAAAACTCCGATAAGTGCGCTGGTATCTCAACTGTAAGTCACTAATCCCGGGCGTTGCAACGCCGCCTAGAGATTTCCTACTCGATGCCGTCTTTCCGTCCTGCGGATAGACCAGCATCCTAATCAAATGGTCTCTCTTAACCGCTTGTAACTATGCTGCGCATCCACCAAACCCAACGATAGTATCGCCAAGTGCACCCTCTGTTTCGCAAGTAAGACCTGTCACAATGGACTTGACGTCGCGTCCGACCTCAAACCTTGCTAGGAAGTCGCACCCATCGCGTGAAGAGTCATCGTTCGCCCGGTCAGAACACTACAAAGATATTAATCAGTCTCCCAGTCTGTTTCCCCCCTTTTTTCATTGCTTTATGTCTCTCTCTTCTAAGGCGGGTAGTGGAACTTACACAATAAGAGTTCAATCCCTGTTTCTTGCAGGTCTCACTCGGGTCTGCAATACCTTGGTCGCAGCATATCTGACCGGTTGAAGGCCTGGTGACAATACGCTCTCCAGCTACAAGAGAAAAAGCTGGAGCCAGAAGAAGAAGAAGAGAGCTACGCATCTTGTTTTTTTTTTTTTTAGTATGTGGCTTGTAGTTAGAAAAGGGTATAGGTAGAAGAACTGGCTGTTTCTAAAATCTTATCATTGGGACACTGGTTTTATCAGGGGCGACTATATATAAGTTAGTGAATTGCTTTATAATATCAAATGTATTACATAGTCAACAGACCACGTGGGTTTACTACCAGACTGCCAAGTGAAACTCTTAATGTATGAGCTATAATACTCCAGATAGCCATTCAAACTACGCTCCTACTTAGGTAAAATAACTAGTGGATCCTACGGATACACCCACTCACTAGAAGCACTTACCTTTGTTCTTACGCCTCCTATGTGGAAATCAATAGAAGTTTGAGAGGAAAATGTAGTTTCAGAAAAACATATCTAATAAAACCAACAAGACTCTTTTTTTTCTCCTTAATAAACAACGTAGGGGTATTGATAGGCTTCTATAATACAAGTATTTTTCATGTTTTAGAGATGTGGTTGAAACTAATTATTCTTTTGCACTCCGGTGGCCCCCAAGCCGTGGGCGGAAACGTTAGATAAAAGATGCATTTAACCCCTAAGGGCCACACATCTCACGAGCAATGCGACCTTAGAGTTACATATACGGATATCAATCAGTTAAACAAGGATGATCGCACTCTATACATACCAACAGGGGATTAGAGCTTATCTGTCTGTATCGGACGAACCGAACATATGACAGGGGCATGCCGGCATGCCTTGTATGATGTGTTTCAGGCTGCTTTGGCTGTCCTGGCTTGATCTCCTACACTGGCTTGTAAACACGCTACGCCCCAGCTTTTGAGTTAGAAAGTATCAGGCGACCCTCGCAGGACTGTCTATCAAACAAACCACGTCTTGAGGTCGACGAAGAATAGTTAAAGGGGCTTAACAGCATGAAGCATTAGCTGCTAGACATCTAACGCAATTAAAAAGTATAAGGGTTTATTACACAGAGTTATAGTACTAGACTTACAATATATTAGATAGCCTTAGCACCTTTCTTACTATATATCTTAGTATACTATAATAGCTAGGGTTATAACTATTATATAATAAAATAATATATTAATAGTAGTAGTTATAGGCTAGTAACTAAGATTTATATTCTATATATAAGTACCTAAGTAGAATAATTAAGTCTTATTATAGTTATAGCTTAAACCTAGATAACTAAACTATCTATTAACTCCTAAGGGTACTATAAGAATATAAATAATATTACTTATTATATACTAGAGAGAGATATTATCTACTAGTAAACTAATAGGTCTAACGTATCTATATAGTAAGTAGCCTATTATAGTAAGTAGCTTACCTTCCTTTACTCTTCTACCTTTTCTATAAGTTAATTTAGCTATAATATATAAAATTAATTAAAACTACTTATTATTCTCTTTCTTATTACTATCCTAAACTACTTTATAGGTTTTAAACTACTTATTATTCTCTTTCTTATTACTATCCTAAACTACTTTATAGGTTTATACGTTATATTTAGTCTTTCTATAATTACTATATTATTATATATATAGTTTAGCCTCTTCTATATAACCTTTTTTCTAAGGGTTATTCTCTTATTTAGTATTAATACTACTCTTTTTTACTTATAGTACCTTTACTTTAGTAGTATTAAGTAACCCTTTAAGACATAGTTAGGTCTTTTTAGCTCTCTAGTACTTACTTAGTATCTCTACTACTATATAATATTTTTCTTTTTTAACCTTAGTAATAGTAAGCTTATATACTAACTTACTAATACCTTTAGCTTAGAAGTTAATAATCTTATATATTACTATTAGTAAGCTACCTTAATACTACTAGATCCTTTTTTTAAAGGAACTAGTACTTTATATACTTATTAGTATAGTAGTTAGTATCTTAAGGTCTTAAAAGTCTTAGCTACTTAGATATAAGCTTAGTAGTATTAGTATTTTTAGCTTAAAATTAAGGTAAAAAATAACTACTTTAGGATTAAAAGGTATAAAACTTACTTATTAAAAACTAGCTTATATATTATTTTTACTTATTAAAGTAAAGAATACTACTTTGTTATAGTTAGATATCTAATAGTAGGGTTTCTATTAGAAGTATAGTAAAGGTCTAATACTTAGTAATAGTAAACTAGTGTATATATTAGGGGATTACTTAGTAATTAGTTAAATAGTTAAAGGTTATTTAGGTAGCTTATATAGCTAGTTTATTAAATAGGAAATAATAATATTAGTCTAAGAGTTAGTAAGGCTAAGTTATAAGTTAATTACTAAAGAGCTATAGAAGTCTATTCTAGAGTATATCTTAGTTTATTCTATATATAAGTCTTATTTCTAGGGTCTATATTACTAAAAGATAACACCTATATACTAAGTATATAGCTTTTATATTTTTTATATATAGATTTAATTTTATCTTATTATTATATAACTTATACTATAGTTTTTTTATTTTAGAGGAGTTATCTTTTTATATTATTTTATTAGTCTTTTTATTCCCTATAAGATACTATACTACCTATACTTCTAGGCCTCTAGTAGGGCTAGTATTACTTATAACTTATTAGGTTATAATATTAGGTCTCCCCTCTAAAGGTTTTATTCTTAAGACCTATAAGTAGGTTATATCTTTTTTCCCTAATATACGCCTAACTAGCGCTAAATAGTGTAACTACTATAGATAAGCTAACTAAAATATATATACACCTACGTATAGTCCCCTACTATCCCCCTAAGGACCTACTAGTAGCTACTAAAACCCTCCTAGAGGTAACTACTATAGCTAGTATTTAACTACCTTATACTCTTAGCTATAGTATATAATAACCCTTACCTATAATAGCTACTACTTATAATAATAACTACCTATAATAACTACTACTTAGACCTATAGCCCCCTACTATTACTACTAAGACCCCTAATAACTACCCCTTATTATAACTAATTACTTATAACTATAATTCTTTACTTTAACTACTATTAATTATAACTACTACCTATAATAACTACTACCTATAATAACTACTACCTACTATAACTATTACCTATAATAACTACTACTTATAGTAACTACTACCTATAATAACTACTATTAATAACTACTACTACCTATAATAACTACTACCTATAGTAACTACTATATATATAAAAAATATAAAAGCCTAGGTAAAGAAAAAAATAAATACTATTAAATACTATAGTATTTTAATATTTATTCTTTTATTTTAAGTTAAGTTTAAAAAAAACTATACTAAGAATTATAGTCCTTATAACTACCCTAAGATCTATATAGAGTAGTTACTTAACTAACCTCTTAGGCTATATAATATATCCCTTTATTATAGGTTTACTAAGTAAATTTAATTTATAGTAGATATATATACTAAAACTACCTTAGCTATCTCTTACTAAGTATTTATTATAGTATTAAAGACTATATAGTAGTACCTATAACATTAGCTATACTAATACCTCTTAGTAAAAGTCTTATTAAAGCTACTACTACTACTATTATTACCCCTTATACTACTACTATTTAATAACTTATTAGGATTTTAAGCTAGCTTACTTATATTATTAACCTATTACCCCCTACTACTACTATTACCCTTAATACTACTATTATTATCTTTATTATCTTTATTATTATTATTATTATTATTATTATTATTATTATACTTTTAAAAGTTATAGCTACCTTACTAGTCTACTAGCTTTTTAAATACTACTAATACTACTCTTTTACTTTTATCTTATAAAGCTATAAGGGTACTAGTATAATACTATATACTAGTAACTAAGCTATAGCTTTATAGTACTACTAAAAGGTTTTTTTACTAGCTATAAAGTATATCTTACTACTTAGTCTAAGGCTAAATAGCTATATTTAGTAATAAATTAAAAATAATAAGGTTTTTACTAGTACTTATTATACTAAAACCTTATACCCTAAGGCCCTTAGGCCTTACCTTACCTACTAAGACTACTACTACTACCTAGTACTTCTAGCTAGCCTTATAGTATAATAGGATATTAAAATTAACTTACTTACTAGTATATATCTTAAAGAAGGCTATATATAAGGTATAGCCTTAAAGGCCTTCTATTAAGAAAATTATAAAGGTTACTTAATATATACTAAACCTATAATTTTACTTTAGCGCTAGCGTTAGTATAGACTAAGCTATATTAGCTACTTTAGTATCTTTTTAGCTTATAATACTAGGAAAGTAGTATAGTATATACTATAAAAGTAAAATACTACTATACTTTAACTAGTTAATATTAAAGTTCTAATTATAGTTAGTTATTATTAGTATATAGTTATTATTTTATATTTACTATAAGTAAAGTACTATATAGTAATACCTAGAGCTAATAGTTATATATAAAGTAGTTAATAAAACCCCTACTAAATTAATAATACTTAAAGGGGCTAAAAAAAGTAAAATAAGAGACTTACTAAAAGTAAAGTATACTTAATAATATATTAAAGTATAAGTTTAAGTTTAAAATAGCTATAAATAGCTAAGTAAAAAATATTAATTTAGTAATACTATAGAGACTCTTAAGTAAGTTAGTAATACCTATAGTATAATAGTACTACTTATATTTACTAAAATAAATAGTTAAGGTATATCTTTTTAAACCTATTAGCTAGTATCCTTACTTAAAGCCCTAAAAAGGTATAATAATATAACTAAAGAAAATAATTATAAATAAAGAAATATAAAAGTAGTATTACTTAATATTAGTCTTTTCCCTAAGGGGACTATAATAAATAGTATTATTATTTAGCTAAAAGCTTTATAGGCTATAAATAAAAAATACTTACCCCTCTATTTACCTTAAAAAAATAGTAAAATAACCTTAGTAAATAGCCTAAGTACTTTAAAGTAAGGCTAAAAGTAAGCCCCTAGGGGCTAAAAGATATAAAGACTAAAACCTAGGTAAATAAAAACTACCTTTATTTCCCCCTTTCCTTTTATTTCTCTTTATTTATCCCTTACCTAAGGGGACTATAAACTAAACTATACCCTTAGTCTACTAAGAAACTTATTTACTAAAAACCTAAAGAATACTATAGTAACTACTAAACTATAAAGTAAATAAAAACTACCTAAAGATAAAGATTAAACCTTAAATAAGTATAGTAATATAAGGCTTTTAGTATAAAAAAAAGCTAAAAGCTATAGTAAGGCTAAGGGCCTAAAAGTAATATAAACCTAAGGGAGGTACTATAATACCTCCCTTAGATATATTACCTTTACTACTACTAAGGTTACTATAAGATAAGAGGCTTAGGTATTAACTAAAGTAAATATATTAAGTAAAGCTAATAGTAACCTTAAGGTTAGCTAAAGACCCTTATTTAAGGAGTAGTAGTATTTTTATTACTACTAAATATTTTATTTAACCTAAGATAATAGTATACTAGGTAAAGTAGTATACTTAAAGCTTAATAAAAAAGCCTATAAAGAATAAAAAAAAAAAAAAAAGAGAAAAAAAAATTTAAAAAGAGAGAGAAACTAAAAATTATACTTATAAAAGGGATAAAAGGCTTACCTAGGTAACCTATAGGGACTATACTTACTATACTATATATATAAGTACCTAATATATAAACTAAAACCCTTAAGATAGACTAGACTTAGTTTTATATTAAGTATAAACTTATACTATTAAGAAAAATATAAAGAAAACCTAAGTCTATACCTCCTCTATAAATAAAGAGGGTATAACCCTAAGTAACTTTATTTTAATATTAACTATTAAGACCCCTAGCTACCTTATTCTACTAAAAGGGGCTATTAAGCTAGTAATACTAGTAGAAGGGGTATTTAGTTATTATATAGTAACCTAAAATAACTCTTAGGGGGTTTATTAGTATCCTTAGGGACCTAGTAGATTAATAATAGCTAAAGCTACTACCTTAGCTACCTTATTAAGTAGTAGTAGGTAAGTATTTTACTAAAGACTTTAAAGGTTTATATTAACTATAGTATCTTAATACTAAGTAAAGCTTAAAATAAAAATAAAATAATAAAATAGGTATTTTATTAATAACTTTAAGGGCCTATATTAACTATAATACTTTAATACTAAGTAAAGCTTAAAGTAAAAATAAGATAGTAAAATAAGTATCTTACTAATAACTTTAAAGGCCTATATTAACTATAGTATCTTAATACTAAGTAGTACTTAAGGTAAAGATAGGATAGTAAGATAGGTATCTTACTAATAACTTTAAGGGCCTATATTAACTATAGTACCTTAATACTAAATAGTACTTAAGGTATAATAGGCTTCTAAGAGTAAGACTAAAACTAAAAGTATAATTATTTAATATTTCTTTATAGCTATCTTTATTTATTACTAATAGTATTTTTTATATAAGTATTATAAGGTAGTATTAACTTAACTAGCGTTAAGCCTTAGCCTTTATAGCTAAGACTATCCCCTAGGCTTCCCTAGTTATAGTTTATTTAGGTAACTATTAACCTAGAGGTACTAAAGCTCTTATAGTTAGCTTTAATTTTAGTAATAGTATAACTAACTAAAAGCTAGTATTTTTATAATATAAAATATTTAGATAGTATAAAGAGGTATTAAAAATAACCTTAAACCCCTATAGACTACCTATTATACTAAGATATTTAGCTTAACGTAGGGGTTAGCTAACTTAACCTTAACCTATACTATAAGTAATATAAGACACTAAGAATTAAAGAAGTAAAATTCTAAAATTCTTATATATAAATCTCTTTAATAACTTTATAACTAAAAGTCTTATAATTATATAAATATTTTTTTTAGATTTATCTTAAAAAATAACCTATAGAAGTATATACTTCTATATATAACTATACTAATATAAACTACTATAGACTACTATATATAAACATATATATCTCTAAGTATTATATATATACTAACGCTTATACTTATATATATATATATATATATATATATATAAAGTATATTAGTACCTCTTAGCACTTAGATATATACTTAGATATACGCTTAGATACTATATATATCTAAAGAACTTTCTATATAACTAAGAAATATCCCTTCTATTTAAATAGTTAGAAGATATAGATTTTTATCTATAGTTAATATAAATATACCTTTTCTATCTATCTCTATTTTAACTTCTCTACTTTCCTTATAACTATTTTAAATAACCCTTTATTATTCTTACTAGTTATAAGCCTAGCTTTAGTAGAGAAGATATTCTTTTTATCCCTCCTCTTTTAAAGTTATTATAACTTTATATATTTTTTTACTAAGTTTAAAAAACTTAGAGATTTTCTTTTTAGAGTAAAAGCTATAACCTTACTAGGGGATAAACTATATTAGCTAAGGAAACTTTAAGGAATTATAACCTTAAATTTATTATAATCTATACTTAGTAACCTATATTTAATAAAATAGAGGGATTAGCTTACTAAGTAAGTTATATACCCTACTATATTTTATATTATTATAGCTCTAGATAATATTTAACCCTACTTTATATATTAACCTTATAAGTTACTAAATTATTTTAAATTTAACTAGTAAAGGATTTTTCTTTTTACCTTAAGCTAAAATTAAACCTAAGACTTCTTAATTAATAGTTAATTAATTAAATTAGTATAGTAGTTAACTAGACTACTAGACTAACTAGTTTATTATTTAGCTAGTAAAAGCTTTAAAGGTTTTTACCTATAAATATTATAAAAATAAATAATTTATATAGTATATATTATATAATATTAACTTAACTACTTTAAATATTTATTTCTTAATATAAATCTAACTAAACTAACTAAAACCTCCTTCTTCTCTCTTATTAATTAATATTAAACTAAATTAATATAATAAAGAAATCTATTACTATACTTTACCTTTTAAGTAGCCTTAACTATAATATTTAAGTAACTAAATTTAAGGCTTTACTTATTAGTAAAGATATTAACTTAAGTTTAAAAATACCTTTAACTATACCTTCTTAATAGAAAAGTAATAATAAAGTATTAGCTTATATAAAGCTATTTTATAAGGATTCCCCTTTAAAAGTTATAAAAGATTTTAAAATAGGTTTTAAAGCTTAAAAGAAACTAAAGAATCTATATAAACCTATAGGATTTACTAATAAATATCTTACTTATAAAGAATTCTTTAATACTTTATTAAATTCTTTTAGATCTATAGAGAAATACCTAAATAAAGTAAAAGAGCTTATAGATAACCTATCTTCTAAAGATATAGCTTTACTAAAATAAGTTATTATAGCTTGGGTATTAAATAGTCTAGATAATAATTATAAAGGTTTTATAACTAACGTAATATAAGCCCTTAGAAAGTATATAAATTTCTATACTATAGAATTATTTTTATAAATTAAGGTAAAAAGAAAAGGTTCTTCTATAGTATTATATACTTTTACCTTTAGAAAAGGAATTAAAAAACTTTAGAAAAAAATAAAAGGAGTTTACTATATATATTATAAGTTAAAAAACTATATAGTTAAAAACTATAACTTCTTATATTTAAATAAAGCTCCTAAAGGGTAGAAGAATAAGGATAATAATAAGGAAGAAGTCCTAAGGTAACAAAGGACTAATATAAAGAGAAATAAACTCTATAGGGCCTAAAAGGCCTTAATAGCTAAGAAAGCTATAATAGAGGAGGAAGATTCTAAAGAATCTAATAAATCTAATACTAAGAATATATATATAATAGTTATAGAGGATAATATAGTTATAAATAACCCTCTAATTAAGGAAGAGAGTAAAATTAACTTAGATTTTAAGGATATAAGTCTTATACCCTCCTCTATAATACCTATAACTAATACTATAATAGGTAATAATATAAGTCCTATATATATAACTAGGAATAATAAATATACCTCCTTTTACCTAGATACTACTACTACTATAAATAGAATATATAATAAATCCCTATTTATAAAGACTACTTTTATAACTAAGTATATTAACTAAGGTAATATAGAAAAGAAAAAAATCTCTTTATAAGGAGATATAGCTATTTCTTTTCTTAATAATAATAATAATATATATATCCTTAAGGACTATTATTATATACCTAAATTAAGTATTAATCTTCTAAGTTAAAATAGACTAAGAAGACTAAAGATAGCCTCCCTTTTCTAGGATATAAAGGTATCTTTAATAAATATAACTAATAAAGAAACCCTATCTACAAGTGTTTATATATTTAAGGTAGAATATAATAAGAACTTAGTGTAGATAGCCTATATAGGATTTCTAGTAGGGGGTAGAATATTATAAGAAGGGGGGTAGAATATAATAGGAATAGAGAGGGTATAATAAGATAAAAATAAGATATATAAGTAGTATAAAGTAAGAAGAATATACTCTATTATTTTAGTAGTAGATAGAAGCGTAGGATACTATATTTTCTAGTTTTATTATTTATAATATTTTAGTATAGTTAATAAGGATTATATATAGGCTACTTAAAGGGTTATATTATAACCCTAACACTAGACTTCTAATAATATCTAGTAATATAAACTTATAAGAACTATATAAATAGTTTATTAGGTAACTTATTCCTAGGGGTCTTATAAGTAGTATACTAAGGAATAGTATTATACTAAGTAATATCTCTAAGCTTACTATCTATATTTAACTAGTAGTAGTATAAGTAGGAGTATAAATATTCTTAGTCTTAGAGAGGTTAAAAAAGTAATTCTATATAATAGGGATTTAAGTAGGGTACTATAGTAAAATAGTTTTAATATACGTTTTATATAGGGAATTAAGATACGTTAGTCTAGGTTACACTAGGAGGGTGTTTTAAACGTTATATATTCTAAGTAGAATATTTTTAAGGTAGGAATTCTATTTATCTATCTTTATATTATAAGCTTATACTACTATTAGTTTTTATACTATTACTATATTTTTAGATATCTTTCTATTTATTTATTTAGATAAATACTATATTATTATATATAGGGAATATTACTCTACTACTATTAGTACTAAAGTAGTAGCCTACTTAGTAGGAAATAACTAGTATTAATATAACTTTAATATAAAAAAATATAAGTAGATTATAGTAGCTATTAATAATATATAAGGTATTATCTAAAACTAAGATAAGTTAAAGAATTTTTAATTCTTTAATTTATATAGTTAGCCTATACTATTTCTTAAGGAGGTAGTTAAAGATAAATACTAATATAAAATATATAGTTATATTAACTACTATATTAATATTATTTAAGTATACTACTAAGATAAATATAGGTAGGTAAATAAGTATAGCTATAGTAAGAGAGCTATATAGTTTAGTAAGGATAGTTATTATATACTATATAAAGGAGGGGTCTAGTGCTAGCGTTTCTTTTATTTATAAGCTAGAAGTAGCTAGTTTAAAGTACTATAGTAAGCCCCTAATAACCTACTAGCGGTAGGTAGTAACGTAGGGATAAAGTAGGTACTAGATACACCTAATATCTTAGTAATTATATAAGTAAACTTCTAGTAGGCCTAAGAGAAGTAGGCTATACTTTAAGTAAGGCTATAGGATTAAAGTATAGAGCTAAGTTTATAGTTATAGTATATTAAATATATCCTCTATATAATACTATTTAATAGATAGAGACTATAGTAGGCTAGCTAGATACTAAAACCTAAGGGTAACTAAGAGGGGGTAAAGAGGTTTAAAGATAATAATAAGGCTATACTTACTATTATTTTATCTAGTATATAGAGGGTATTATAAGATATATAAGAGATATATAGCTCTACTATAGTAGGGTACTTTACTCTCTATAAGGTAAAATATAAGGAGAAAGTAAACACTAAGCTATTAAAGCTATTTAACCTTAAGCTAAAGCTAGCATTAATAGAGAGGTATACCTAGATATAGTACTATATTCTCTATTATTTATTCTAGATAGAGGAGATATAGTAGGGAGTATAAGGCTAAGGTAACTAACTAAGCTATATACTTACTAAGGCCTAGGAGGCTATATATAATAGACTTATATAGCTTATCTAAGAGAAAAGGAAAAAGACTAGCTAAATAAGGAGGAGTATAAGGTAGCTATTAATAGGTAGGTATTAAAGCTATCTATATTATTACTTAACTACCTACTTAAGTAAGATAAATATAAAAGTATTATTATTAGTAGTTTTACTACTATAATAATCTAGGAGGATAGAGGCTAAGAGATAGTAAAAGGCTTTACTAGGATATACTTAGCTATTATTAAGGTAGTATAGATAATAGTTATATATTAGTTATTCTTTAAGAGGAGGAGTAGATAGCTACACTATAGAGGTAGGGCGTTAAGGATAGGGAGATATAATAGTAGGTAGAAGGGATATTTAAAATTATCTAGCCTAAGCTATAGAGGTATATAATATATATCTCTAGCTTAGGTAATAGTAGGAGGCTAATACTAATAGACTAAATCTTTAATATATATATATATAAGTTAAAGATCTAGTTAACTAGTAGTAGTAAGGGTAAAGTTAATTAATATAGTAATATTATCTAATACTAGGCTACTAAGTTTTTAATAAGGTAGTTAAGTAATATACTATAGACGTTAGTTAATAAGGTATAGTTATACCTAAAGACACTACTTATATTTAATAGTAAAAGTAAATATAGCTATAGTAGCTTATAGAGGGTAAACCCTAGTAGCTTAATGCTAGGGTTCCCTACTATTAACTAAGATATACTAGTAGATAATACTAGTAAGGACTATATTAGCTAGTAGTTTAAGAAAAACCTATAAAATAAGTAGGTTATTAATAGTAACTAGTAGCTTATTAACTATATTAGCTAGCTAGGTACCTTACTTATATAGTATTAAATTATTAAGCTAATAAGTAGTTAGGTTTAGTTCTAGGAGGGGGCTATCTAGGTATATAAGGATATAGTAGACTACTTTTTAGAGATACTACTTATAGTAGTCTATATATATAGTAGGTCCCTAGTATATACCCCTAAGATTCTTAGGCTATAATATTATAATATAGCCTAGGGTAGTATATAGAATATCTTAATTAACTATAGTCTTATATATTTTCTTACTATCTACTATAAAGGGTTTTAGAGCTAAGACTAAGTTAAGCTAATCTACTAGTTTATACTAAGGGAGGTAGGTAAGCTTATTATATAGTATCTCTAGATTATTCTATTATTCTAATAATATATACTCTCTATATAGTAGTAGTAGGCTAATTAATTTAGCCTATAACTATAAGTAAATAAAATTATAAGTATATTATAGAGAAATATATAGGTAGTAAAGCTAGTAATAAGAGTATAAGGAGGGGAGGATAATAGTAGTAGTAGTAAAGTAAGTATAGGAAGTAACACTAAAGATAGCTAAGATAATAGTATATAGGATAGTTTAAGGAGTACTACTACTATCTAAGAGGGGGGTAAGGCGTATAAGCTAAGTAGATATCTAATAAGATAAGGTAACTACTATAGAAGTATAGTCTTTAGTTAATAAATATAAAGCTAAATATTAGTATATAGTGTTACTTATCTAAAGTAATCTTAAGGAAGTACTATAAGGGTAACTTTAGTAATATAATAAATAGTAGTAGTAGTAATAGTAATAATAATAATAGGGCTCTATAGTTTAAGTAGGCTATAGCTAAATAGATAGGCTATAGACTTATTATTAATAGGATAGTATATAGGTGTAGTATATAGTAAAGCTAGGTTAAGATAGTAGTAAGGAGGGAATATAACTAGTAGGTTAACTAAAAATAGTATTAATTCTTAAGGTTTAAGGTAAATAAAGTTAGCTTAATATACCTAGTATATAAGAGATAGAGAAAGGATATATTTAACGAGGCATAAAAGAAGGCATAGCTTTAGTAGTTCTAGTAGGTATACTAAGTAGATCTAGAGTAGATATTCTAGTAGATAATAGGATATAGGCGTAGGCTAAGGCTATAGCTAGCGTAGGGGCTAGTAATCTAGGTAATTATATAGGGGTAAAGCCTAGTAGTATAGGTAGCTAGGATAAGGGGTAGTAAGAGTATATTATTTATACTACTAGTATATTACTTACCTAAGGGGGTTATAATTATAGTAGTACTACTTATATTACTTTAATAGGATTTAATATAGAGGTACTAGGATATATAGATTACTATATATAAGTAGATAGCTAACACTAAGGGGGTAAGTATATTAGTGTTACTTATATTTATTATACTAAAAATAGTAGTATTAAAGGTATTTAAGATATATATAAACTAGCTCTAAGTATAATACTAGCTTAACTATATTATTATAAATAAGGCCTATATATTACTTAATTATATATAGATATTTTAGCTATAGGTAATAAAGCTTAGTAGCTTTCTCTATAATATAGAGGTGTAGCTTATATTCTTAATAGTAACACTATTACCTAAGGATAAAAATATATTCTATTAGGTAGTAAAGATCTTAAGTAAATAGGTTAAGATATTTTATTTATAGATAATATAGCTAAACGTATAGTACTTAGTAGTTATAGTAGGTACTAAGGATAGGGGTAGTAGTAGTAGTAGGCTAAAGAAGGACTAAAATAAAAAAAAGGGGATAGGGGTAAGGAAGGTTAAATAGGGGGTATACTAAATTATTAAAGCTAAAGTATAAAAGGTAAAAAATAAGAAGATTATTATATATAGTATAATAATTAAGATAGGGAAGGAGATTACTAGCTAGCTAGATTACTTATTTTACTATAGTAGTATAGATAACTAGGAGGGTAAAGCCTAGGTTCTCTAGGTATAGTAAAATATAGGGTAAGTAATTATAATAATAAATATACTTAGGCTTAGGGTTAATATTCTTAATATTTAGGTAGTAGTATATATAGGGTAGTTATTTAAGCTTTAGTACTATATATAAGAGAGTAGTAAGGTAGGCTAAGATAAGTAGTAGAGTAAGGTAGTTATTATAATAGTAGAGAGTAAATAGAGGCTAGTAGGGGTAGGGGCGTAGTAGTAGTAACACTAGGTAGGCTAAGAGGAGTAAAAAGTAATAGATAAGGGGATAAAGGTATTTATATAAGGTAACGTTTACTAGTAGGTAGTAATAGATAAGGTAATAGATAAGTATATAGACTATTCTAGGTATAAGGTAGGGGAGGAGATCTATAATATCTATATAGGAGGCTATAAAGTAAATAAAGCTAGGGGTAAAGATAATAGTAGTAAGGATAAGGTAGTAGGTAGTAAAATAAAGATAAAGGAGCTTATAGAGTAGTTCTAGTATAGGTAGTATAGGTAGGCTTAGGTAGTAGAGGAGGCATTATAATAGGTATATAGAGAAGGTAATAAGGTAGTAGTATTTAAGGTAAAGCTAGTAAAGTAGTTAAAGTAGTATATATTATACTACTACTAAAAAGGGCTATAGAGGGAGGTAGGGTTATACTAGGTATTATTATACCTATATATAAGTAGGGATATATATAAAGGGATAATAAATAGGGTAAAAATAGTTAGTAAAGAGATATTCTAGGTTAGGGGGATAAAGTAGTTCTCTAAGTACTTTTAGTATAGGCTACTATAGGAACTATATAACTAATAAGTAAGCTAAGATAAAGATAGGGGAAACTTTAGGGTTATAGTAGGAGTATTATACTAGTAGGAGGGCGTAGTAGTAGAGATAATTATAGTAGTATTACTTAAGTATAGAGAGAAAGCTATAGAGATAGTAGATTGGATAATAAGAAAGTAGTTAGTAAAGTTAGATAATACTAAAGTATACTATATATAGCTTAGTAGCTAAGTATAATAGGGTAGCTAGGAGACTAATTATCTATACTAGGTATTTTTTTAGCTTAGCTAGCTAGATAGTAGGATAATAAAGGAGGAAGGGGAGAGGGTAATAATAGTCTAGATAAGGTATATAGGTATAGATAAGGCGTTTCTATAGTTAGAATAAGATTAATAGATTATATTTATTTTAAGCTATAAGTTAGGGTTAGGGAAAGTAATAGTAAGTATCTTTTTATTACTTTATATAGTAGAAGTAAATAATCTAGGCTTTCTATAGCTATAATAGAGACATAGACATATAAATAGGGAGTAGATATATAGTAAAGGGTAGGGTAAGAGAGCTAGTAAAGGGTTAGGGTTAAAAAAGTAGTAGATAGTTAAGGTTAAAAAGGTAATAGTAATAAAATAAAAAGAAAAAGGAGGTTAAGGGTTAGGCTTATTATTAGTTTTATAAGGTCTAGCTAAAAAAGGTAATTACTACTAATAGTTATATTATTACTTAGTAAGATAATAATAATAAAGAAGAAGAAAAAGGGAGGTTATTACCGCTTAGCTAATAAAGATAAATATAATACTCTAGCTTAAGGAAGGTTATATAGTAGTATATATAACCTATCTATAAGTATTTATATATTTAAGGTAGAATATAATAAGAACTTAGTATAGATAGCCTATATAGGATTTCTAGTAGGGGGTAGAATATTATAGGAAGGGGGGTAGAATATAATAGAAATAAAGAGGGTATAATAAGATAAAAATAAGATATATAAGTAGTATAAAGTAAAAAGAATATACTCTATTATTTTAGTAGTAGATAAAAGCGTAGGATACTATGTTTTTTAGTCTTATTATTTATAATATTTTAGTATAGTTAATAAGGATTATATATAGGCTACTTAAAGGGTTATATTATAACCCTAACACTAGACTTCTAATAATATCTAGTAATATAAACTTATAAGAACTATATAAATAGTTTATTAAGTAACCTATTCCTAGGGGTCTTATAAGTAGTATACTAAGGAATAGTATTATACTAGGTAATATCTCTAAGCTTACTATCTATATTTAACTAGTAGTAGTATAAGTAGGAGTATAGATATTCTTAGTCTTAGAGAGGTTAAAAAAGTAATTCTATATAATAAGGATTTAAGTAGGGTACTATAGTAAAATAGTTTTAATATACGTTTTATATAGAGAATTAGGATATATTAGTCTAGGTTACACTAAGAGAGTATTTTAAACGTTATATATTCTAAGTAGAATATTTTTAGGGTAAGAATTTTATTTATCTATCTCTATATTATAAGCTTATACTACTATTAGTTTTTATACTATTATTATATCTTTAGATATCTTCTTATTTATTTATTTAAATAAATACTATATTATTATATATAGGGAATATTAGTTTATTACTATTAGTACTAAAGTAGTAGCCTACTTAGTAGGAAATAACTAGTATTAATATAACTTTAATATAAAAGAATATAAGTAGATTATAGTAGCTATTAATAATATATAAAGTATTATTTAGAACTAAGATAAGTTAGAGAATTTTTAATTCCTTAATCTATATAGTTAGCCTATACTATTTCTTAAAAAGGTAGTTAAAGATAAATACTAATATAAGATATATAGTTATATTAACTACTATATTAATATTATCTAGGTATACTACTAAGATAAGTATAAGTAAGTAAATAAGTATAGCTATAGTAAGAGAGCTATATAGTTTAGTAAAGATAGTTATTATATACTATATAAAGGAAGGGTCTAATGCTAGCGTTTTTTCTATTTATAGGCTAAAAGTAGCTAGTTTAAGGTACTATAGTAAGCCCCTAATAACCTACTAATAGTAGGTAGTAACATAGGGATAAGGTAGGTACTAAATACACCTAATATCTTAGTAATTATATAGGTAAACTTCTAGTAGGCCTAAGAGAAATAAACTATACTCTAAGTAAGGCTATAAGACTAGAGTATAAAGCTAAGTCTATCGTTATAGTATATTAAATATATCCCCTATATAGTACTATTTAATAAATAGAGACTATAGTAGGCTAGCTAAATACTAAAACCTAAGGGTAACTAAGAGGGGGTAGAGAAGTTTAAAAATAATAATAAGGCTATACTTACTATTATCTTATCTAGTATATAGAGGGTATTATAAGATATATAGGAGATATATAGCTCTACTATAGTAGGGTACTCTACTCTCTATAAGGTAGAATATAAGGAGAAAGTAGGTACTAAGCTATTAAAGCTATTTAACCCTAAGCTAAAGTTAGCGTTAATAGAGAGGTATACCTAAATATAGTACTATATTCTCTATTATCTATTCTAGATAGAGGAGATATAGTAGGGGGTATAGGGCTAGGGTAACTAACTAGGCTATATACTTACTAAGGCCTAGGAGGCTATATATAATAGACTTATATAGCTTATCTAGGAGAAAGGGAAAGAGACTAGCTAAATAAGGGAGAAGTATAAGGTAACTATTAATAGGTAGGTACTAAAGCTATCTATATTATTACTTAACTACCTACTTAAGTAAGATAAATATAAAAGCGTTATTATTAGTAGTCTTACTACTATAATAATCTAAGAAGATAGAGGCTAAGAGATAATAGAAGGCTTTACTAAGATATACTTAGCTATTATTAAGGTAGTATAGATAATAGTTATATACTAATTATTCCTTAAGAGGGAGGAGTAGGTAGCTACGCTATAGAGGTAGGGCGTTAAAGATAGGGAGGTATAATAGTAGGTAAAAAGGATATTTAAAATTATTTAGCCTAAGCTATAGAGGTATATAATATATATCTCTAGCTTAGGTAATAGTAGGAGGCTAACGCTAATAGACTAGATCTTTAATATATATATATATAGGTTAAAGATTTAGTTTACTAGTAGTAGTAAAAGTAAGGTTAACTAGTATAGTAATATTATCTAATACTAGGCTACTAAGTTCTTAATAAGGTAGTTAAGTAATATACTATAGATATTAGTTAATAAGGTGTAGTTATACCTAAGAATACTACTTATACTTAATAGTAAAAGTAAATATAACTATAGTAGCTTATAGAGGGTAAATCCTAGTAGCTTAACGCTAAGTAGGGGCCTTAAATACCCCTAACCCTATTAGGTTAAGGTTAAGCCTAGGGGGGTAGGGGTTAGGTTTAGTTAGGCGGTAGGTGGGGGTAATTAGGCACACTAAGGTAGGGATAATATATAGATAGATAGATATAGATAGGTAGACTATAGTAGTAATAGTAGGTCTAGTAGGTTAAGATAGTAGTAAGTAAGTATCCTATAACTAGTAATAGTAGTAGTAGTAGTAGTAGTAGTAGTAGTAGTAGTAGTAGTAGTAGTAGTAGTAGTAGTAGTAGTATAAATAATATAAGTATAGGTAATTAATATTACTAAAAGCCCTATAGGGCTTTTTTATTCTTTTTTTTTTTCCCTTTTCCCTCTTGTCTATTTCTATTTTCTCTTTCCTCTTCCTTTTTTCCTTCCCTTATTCTCTTCCCTTAAACCTTTCCCTCTCCCCCTATTACCCCTAGTATAGTAGTAGATATAGTAGTAGTTATTATAGTAGTTATAGTATAGTAGTAGTAGTAGTAGTAGTAGTAAGAGTAGTAACTAGTTATTTACTATAGGATAAGGGGGTATTACTAGGCGGCTACCTATCTATTTACTATTCTTAAGGTAAAAGTAAGAGTAAATAGTAGTAGTAGTAGGTTAGTACTAGTAGATAAGATATAAAGATAGAAGAGAGTTAAAATAGTAGTAGTAGTAGAGAAGCTAGGAGAGAGACCCTAAGGAGGCTAGTAAGTAAAGCTAAAAAGCCTTAGGAGGCTTTTCCTTTAGTACTAAGTCTTCTTTCCCTTATTAACTAGTTAGGTTATTACTTACCTACTTACCTAGCGTTATAGGTAAGTTAAAAGCCCTAAGGGGCTTTTTTACCTTTTTTTTTTTTTTTTTTTTTTTTATCTTTATTTTTTTTTTTTTCTCTTTTTCCTCTATAGAGTACTAAGTATTCCCTATAAAGTTAACTTAGTGTTAGTAAGTAAAAAGCCTTAGGGGGCTTTTTTACCTTTTTTTTTTTTTTTTTTTTTTTTTTTTTCCTTTTCCTTTATAGAGTACTAATTATTCCCTATAAGGTTAATATAGTAGTAGTAGGTAAAAAAGCCTAGGGGGAAGCCTTAAGTAGCTTTTCTATAATCCTAGGTGTTCTTTACTAGGTTAGTCTAACTACTAGGTCCCTATCTACCTAGGTAAATAGAGCTATAATATAATCCCTATAGGGGTTTATAGGTGCTTTTTTAACTAAGTCTAAAAGAGCCTCCTTTTACTACTTAAATATATAAGGTTATAGTAAAAGCCTTACTAGGGGTTCTCTATATTTTATTATAGGTACTTTTTACTAGTAAGCCCTATAAGATAGTAATAAAAGGTCTAGCTTCTAGGCTTTTCTAGTAAGGCTAAAGGTTATTAGGTTATTAGGTCCCTAGGTATATAGAGAAACTAGCGCTAGGTAAGCTAGAGTAGTAGCTATAGTTAGAGAGAGTAAAAGAGAAAAGAGATATATATAGGTAAAGCTATAGTATAGTATAGAGTAAGTAATATAATAAGGTAATAAGAGGAGTAATCTACCTTAAAAAGAATATAGAAGGGGGGAAAAAAGCAAGGGGAGGAAAAAAAAGATAAAGAAGTATATAAAAGGAGGGTATAGGGTTACTATATAGCTAGTAGAAGTATAAAAGAGAGCCTTAGATAAAGCTAAGTACCTACTTATTAAGGGATAATAAGGTTTTATAGTAAATAATAAACTAATAGTAGTACTAAAGGAAACTATTATCTAGATATAAGCCTAGGTAGGGGCCTTATAAATAGATAGGTTAGGCCTCTTCTAGGCTAAGAAGGTTATAAAAGATAAGTAGTAAAAATAAAAGTAAAAGGTTAAGTTTAAGAAACTAAATAAAAACCTAGCTAGTCTTATAGGTAGAGAGAGGGGAGGGGAGGGGAAGGGAATATAAAGGTAGGTAGCTAGGCTATATATAGATAGTAAGATAACTTAGTAGTACTACTAAGTACTACTACTAAGGTAAAGCTAGCCTTATAGTATACTCTATAAGTAATCTAAATACCTTATATAATTAGTTTAGCCTAAGATAATAATAAGGGTATAAGTAGTAATAAAACTAAGAAGCTAAAGTAGGTAGGTAGCTTATAGAGTATACTAGTATAGAAAGAAAGCCTATAGGTATATTTATATTATATACTTTATATATTTTAAGTATAAAAAGATAGTAGCTACGCTAAATATAGGCCTTATACTAGTTTATATAATAATTATAATATATTCTATAATAATAAAAGGAAAAAGATATAGAATTAGGCTTTATAGTAAGCTACACCTTTATATTAAGTCTCTACCTAAGAATAATATAGCTAAAGTAAAGGAGATATTAAGAGGGTAGAATACTAAGGAGGAGTAAGCTAAGACACTATAAATAGGGTAAAGGTTAAAGAGAGGGTAGTACTTACTATCTATAGGTAGTATATATACACCTATAAAACCCCCTTCTAATATATAAACTATAACGTTATATAGATATAGACACCTAGTATTAATATTTATATAGAAAGGTATAAGGAACTTTTAGCCTAGCGCTATTATAGATAGGTGTATCTACCTATAAAGGGTATAGATATTATCTATCCTATCTAGCCTATAGCTATTTAAAGCTAGTATCTAAAAGACTAAATAGCGCTATAATATAATAGGAGTAAATAGTAGAAAAGAAAGGTAACCTAGGTAGTAAGTAAAGCTACTTAATAAGGGGATTAATATATATATAGAGTATAGTATTATATCTCTCTAACCTATATAGTTAAAATAGTAGGGGACTAAAGGCCTAGCTAAGGTTTATCTACTATACGTAAGCCCCTAGGGGCTTATAATAACGTTATTAGAGGGTAAATTAAGCATAGGAGGCTACTTTAAATAAAATAAGGTAAAAAGAGAAACGTAGTAATTATAGGTAGTTAGGAGTAGTAAAGTAATATCCTAGAGCTAAGACTATATTCCTTTTATATTCCTCCCACTATAGCGTAGATAAATATATAATAAGAGAAGGGGGAGAGGTTAAGCTACCTACTATAAATAGCTTAGATAAAAGGAAAAGATAAAGCGTAAAACCCTATAATAGAAAACATAGTCTTATAGTTATACTAGTACTATAGGTAAGTATACTAAGGAATAAACGCTAGCTTAATAGTATAGGGTTCTTAGGATAAAAGGGTAAGAAATAGCGTAAGAATACTAACAATAGGCTAGGTGTTAACTACCTATACTATTAGGTATATAAGGGAAAACTAGTAATAGTAAATATAATAACACTATAGTAGCCCCCTCCCTCTCTAAAATAGCTATCCTCCTTAAGGCTTATCCCCTAATAATAGAAGGTACTAGTCTCTTTTATATATATAAAGCTATAAGTAAGATAAAGTAAAAGTATAATAACTAAGATAGTATAGTAGCTTAGCTAAGCCTTAAATAACATATAAAGGATAATAAGCTTTTCTAAGAAGGTAAGTTAATCTAAGAATATATAAGGCTCTACCTATTAGCTATTAAGAAGATATATATTAATATACTAAAGATAATATAGAGTATTAGTAAGAACTACTACGTTAAACTAGCTTATATCTAGGAGTTAAGGGAGGCCTTTATAAAGAGTAGCCTTAAGTAGAGTACCCCTAAAAATTATATTACTATCCTCTATAGCGTTAAAGATATTTATTAGATCTAGTAGAGTATAGAGTAGGGTAGTAATAGTAATATAAATAATAATAAGGAGGAGAAGGATAAAGAAGTAGTATTCCTCTACTAGGCTAGTATAAATAATACTAAGGTAGAGGTTATAGTAGGCTAGTATTAGCTTTACGCTCTATAAGAGTATATTATAGTAACTAGCACCTTAGAGTTAAACACTTAGTAGATATATAAGCTATATAATAAAGGTATATTACTATTTATACTACTACTACTACTACTACTACCTCCCCTCCTATAGAGATAGGCTAACTAAGTATACTATACTATAGAGAGATAAACTAACTATCTTAATAAACTAACTCCTAGCTAAGCTTAATATTAAGCTATATATTAACTATAGAGACCTAAGCCTACCTAATAACTATAGGTAAATTTAGATATAGCTTATATTTATTATATTAGATATAGCTAAGCCTATAATATATTACTAAGTAATAGTTAACTATAAGCTAGTAGAGGCCTTACGCCTTAGTAGTAAAAAGAGCTTCTTAATATATAGGCTTATAATATTATAGAACTATAAGTAGTAGAGGAGCCTTACTATATACTAGTACTAAACCTACCTAGGCTTAGAGACCTTTAATATCTTAATATTTAAGTAGATAGCTAGCCTCTAGATTAATAACTATTAGTTTATAACGCTTAAGGCTACGCTAGGGATACTAAAGGCTTTACCCCTTAATAAAATATAAAACCTTAGGTAGGATAACTAAAACTATCTAGTAGTAGCCCTATAGGGTAGTAGGGCTAAGGAGGGTATAATAGACGCTAAGAAATATATATAAGAAGCTATTAAGGCTATCTTTTATACTAGTAATAGTAGTAATAGGTTTTACTACTATGTAGCTAGCCTCCTTAAAACTATAGATAACACTACCTATTATAAGGTCTACTAAGTAATATAGATATTATTAGACCTTACCTTTATTAACCTAAAGCGCTTCCTCTATAGTAAAAGGCTTAAAATAGAGACTATAGTCTAAGTATTATACTATATTATTAGCTAGATTTACTATAAGAATATAGTTAAACTTAAGAATATAAACCCTAAGTTAAAGAGTAAGTCCTAGCTACTCTACTACCTATAGACTACCTTTAACGCCTTATAGTTATCTAGAGGGGTTACTAATAAGTATATAAAAGATATAGTACTCTAGCTCTAATAGTATATTCTTAACTTTACTTACTATAGTATAGGTGCCTTCTAGGTACTAGAGACATAGACCCTCCTTAGGGATAGTATTATATTTATAGATAATATAGCCTATAGGAAACACTTTAACTATATTATCTAGGTGTAGCTCCTATATATTATCTAGTAGACTACTAACGCTAGTAATAACGCCTATATCCTTAGGCCCTACTAAGAGGTAGTAAATAGCTTTAAAAGAGGGCTTTACTATATATAGGTGTTAACCCTTATAGCTACCTTCTATACTAAGCTCCTTAAGCTTAGTAGCTAGCCTATTAAGAAAAATAACCTAGTAGTCTTTACCCTATAGTAAAGTATAAAGAAGGTCCTTATAGTGTCTAGTATTAACCTCTAGGCTACTTTACTAGGCTACCCTACTATAGCCTATAGTAATATAACTAATATTACTAATAATAATAGCACCTTACTACTACTACTAATAAGATAGCTAAATCTTATAGATAGCTAACCCCTACTATTAGTATAAAAGACCTAAGACTATCTAAGCGTTAGTAGTAACGCTATATATCTTAGGTATACTAGGAGTCTTAGCTTCTTTTTATCTAATAATAATAATAATAATAGGCCTTTAGCTTTACTTACTCTACGCTAACTAGCCTATTATTAATAAAAGTAAGTAGTAGTATCTACTATAATAATAGCTACTATACCTTTCTATAAACTAATAGTATACTAGAAGATAGGCCCCTAAGCTAGGGGTAGTAGGAGACGCTAAACCTAAGTATAAGATAGTAATTAATAAGGTAAGTATTCTATTTAAAAAGTATTAATCTACTATATAGGATAATAGTATAGTATAGTAACTATTATTCCTCCTACTATAGCTATTATATTTTACTATTACCCTATTATATACTTCTTCTATAACTACCTAGTTATTAGCTAAAACTATAGTAATAATTACGCCTAGGTTAGGGGATTTTAACTAATTTATCTTAGGGTAATAAAAATACCCTATAGGGCTTTTTTTTTCCTTAACGCCTACTTAGTAATATAGCTATAATAAGTAGTCCTATTTTTATTATTCCTATTTTAATATATATATATAATAGGAAGGGGGGAATTTAATATATTATAGAGGAATAGGCTATCTTATTATTATAAGCTTAGAGTACTATAAAGGTTACCTTACGTTATATATAATCCTCTATAGTAGGGAGCCTATAAGTAAGGAAGATTTATATATAAATAAGAAGAGACTTACCCTTTAAGGAGTAATAACCTAAAGCTAAATAATAAGCACCTATTATAAAAACACTAAACCTACTAAGATACCTACTATATATAACCCTAATAATATACCTTAGGATACTAATAATATAGTATCCTAAGACTATAGGTTATAGAGGGATAAGAAAGAGGTTAGTAGGGATAATAAGGATAATATATAAAGACTTACTAGGCCCTTATAATAGTAAGCTATCTAATACTCTATAAGCTACTATTATTTTTAAGGTAAGTATCCTAGGAGGAGGTAGGTAACTATAGTAACTAGCTAACCTTCCCTAGGAATAGTAGCTTACTTTATTAAGAGGGTACTAATAGAGGACTTTAGGCCTACTAATATACTAAAAATAATATAAGAGAAGTATATTATTAACTTTAGGAGCTACTATATAGGTAGTATAGAGGTATAGCTCTTAGATAGCTTTTTCCTATAGTTTTACCTTAACTTCTTTAGCGTTATTAGTAAGCTAGGCTAGCTAATCTTAAGGTAGCCTAGACCTATACTAGATAATATTATAGTATCCTTTTAGTAGTAGTTAGTACTATATAGCACTAAGTATATTAGCGGTATCCCCTTTAATATAATAGGCTAAACCTTTTAAGTTACCTAGGTAGCTATATATAAGACCTAGTTTATTATTATATACCTAGTAATAGGTAAAATATTAGAACTACTATACTTAACTACTAATATATAATAGAGGTAGAAGTAGGCTAGTAAGAGGAGTAAAATACTAATACTACTAGTATATAAGCTTATATTATATATTACTAGTATCTTTTAAACCCCTAGGCTTCTTAGCGAAGGCATTAAGCCCTACTAGCACCCTAGTAGCCTAGAGACCTAATAGATTAACTTAAGACTATAAATAATATTCTAAGAGAGGTTTATAGAGGGGTAGGTAGCCTAGGTATACTAATATAAAACTAGTTTATTCTAGGTAAAGTATAAGCTAGCCTTTTATATATATAACTATAGTACTAACATTAAAATTAAAATTAGTAAAGAGCTATATAACCTACTATAGGAGAGGTACTACTCTATAAAGGAGAAGGATAAAGAGGATAATAGTAATAGTAATAATAATAATAATAATAATAACTATAGTAAGAACTACTAAGATAGAGAGGGTAATAAAATACTTTAGCTTAAGGGGTTATCTATAATAGATAAGTAAACTACCTAGGCTAAGGTAAAAGTAGCTAGTAATAGGTGTATAGCTAGTAATATAAATAAAGCGTATTACTAGTATATCCTAGGTAAAAGTAATAACCTCTAGTAACTTATTACTACACTAGAAGTATACTTCTAGCTAAAGGCTATTATAGTTATTACCTATACGCTTACTATCTATATTTATAGTAATAGATAAGCTAGGGCTAATAATATAGAGATATAATACCTACTAGTAGATAGGAATATACTTACTAGGGAGTTCCTAAGCGCTTAGGACTACACCTTCTACCTATAGGCGTTCTACTTAGTCTATAGGAATATATCCTCTAACTACCCTCCCTACTTCCTTAACTTACTTTTTACTACTATAAGGGGGAATATAAGTAACTAAAATAAGGGTACTAATATCTTATTATTTAGCTACTTCTAGGGCTACTTTAATATTAAGTATAGTGTCTACTATAGCCTATATAACCTACTTACTACTAAGGGCTATACAATAGGGGCCCTAATAGTACTAATGTTAGATGCTAGTACTATAATAGTAGTAAGGAAGAAGCGTAAGTAGATACTATATATTATCTATAGCCTAGATAAGTTAAAGCCCTTTACTAGGGAGTAGTAGTAAGTAAATACCACTATAGAGGCCTAGGAGGTAGTATTCTATCTTAAGTAAGTAGTATCCCTTAACGTAAACTATATAGTTACCTACTAGTAGACGTTTAAGACTATTATTTAACTTATCTTCTAGATAATATACTTCTTCTTTATTAAGTATAAGTTATATATATATATCTTTTACTCCCTCCTAGTAGGTATATTCCTTAGTATCCTATACGCTTATATATACCTCTTTAAGCTTACCCTCGCTAAGATAGAGCGCTAGTTTATCCTAGGTAGTAAGTGGGGGCTTAACCTTATATACTTAAAGGTAGTTACTATTATTAACTAGCTTAGTAGCTATATATTCTTAGGCTACCTATACTACCTACCTAGGATAGTACTAAAGCTACTTAGGACCTTTAATAGCCTTAGGGCTAGCAGCTAGCTATTCTTAGACTTAACTATCCTAGACCTTAGTACTTTAGGCTCTAGTGGGGCTATTATTAATATAGCCTAGTAGCCCTAATCCACTAAGATAAGCTAGCCTATACTATTCTACGTCTAGGAGCTTAAGTACTACTATAGGGCCTAGGTTACCTCCTACTATAAGAGTACTATCTAGTTTATAATACTAGGGGTAGACGCCTTTATAAGTAAAATAGCTATTACTACGTTTACTAATAAGCTTATCTATAAGCTCTAGATCCTATAAACTAAGGACTTCCTTATCTAGTAGCTTAGGTGCTAGCTCTATAAGGGGGGTAGTAATACTAATAAGCCCTTTATTATAATAAATAATATTACTATATATAAAGAAGCTATAGTAGCCTAAGAGGTAACACCTAACGCCTTTATATAGTAGGCACTCTAGTACCTATACTATAACTTATAGCCTAGTAGTAAGTAGGTAGTTATAATAGCTATAGACTAGTATATATAGGATAACTTTATATTTAAGCTACTAAGGGCTATTAAAAGTAATAAGGGCTAGAATACCTTTATATTTAAGAACACTATATAGCTATTAACGCTATACTTTACCCTCACTAGCAGCTATAGTATATATAGTAAGCTTAACTTAGGTATATAGATTAGCGTCTTTAAAGGCTACCTTACTACTACTAGTATTAAGTAGGTCCTTAACTCCCCCCTAGGCTAACTAATATTAAAAAGCGTTATATAGCTAGTAGGCTTAATAATAGTAGAGTTAATGCTATCTAAGCTACCTAAGTTACTTTAGTAGGTAACCTATAAGGTAGAGGTTACCTATAATAAGATATTATAGGACTATAGGTAGCACTAAGAGTAGTAGTACTATATTAACTTTAGCTATCCTATACTCTTTACTAATATCCTTAAGCTTATTCTCTCTAGCTTTAAGGAGGCTAGGGCTATCTTTTTTAAGAAAAGTAGTAATACTAAGGTTTTAGACTACTACTAAGTAGTAATATACTACCTTATAGAGAATATTAATAACCCCCTCTACTAGCTTATACTTATAATAATACTAATAGTATATATATTATTAAAGATACTATAGGTAGTACTAAAGGAGTAAGCCTTTAGTATAGCGCTAAAAAAGAAAGACTATAGGCTACTAGCCCTTGTGTTAATAATATAAATAATATAGTTCCTCTATCCTAAGTAGTTCCTATAGTAGAAGAACTTAGGTAGGACTATATATAATATAGCTAAGATAATAAAGAAGATTAGTAAATAGGTCTAAGGCTTATATAGTTTCTAGTTACTAATCTATAAAGGTAGAGTATAGGGGCTATAGTAACTAAATACTAAGGGTACTAGGCTAGATTATTATTCTTAATAGTTAGTTTAACCTATAGAATACTAAGGTGTTATTATAGTTACCCTCTATCTTACTAGACCTAGTAAGGGCCCTAAAGGTAGTAATATAAAGGCTAAAGGAGTTTATTAGCCTTATCTTTAGCTTTAGTAATGTAATCTAGGTTAAATAGTATATAAGTATTATTAAGTTTAGCTTAAGGTAGGTATCCTAGGTAGTAGCCTATAGACGTAGGTAAGGGTTTTATTATACTCTTATAACACCTAAATAAAAAAGAGAGTATTAAGGTTAAAGTTAGGATATAACGTTAATATACTAGTAACTAATATTTTTATACTAGTAGGCTTTATAGTTAATTATCTATCCCCTTATCTATATAATAAGCTAGTAAAAAAACTAATAAAAGAATAAGCTACTATAGTAGTTTAATTCCCTATAGTTATAACTATAGTTATAATTACCTAGTTAGGGTTCTTAAACCCTTTTACTATAACTAGATTTATAGTATTAATTATAATAGAGAAACTCCTTAAGGAAGAGGCTACTAAACCCTACTAATCTAACTTACTAGATATATTTACCTCTACCTTAATAGTTAAAACTAAACTATAGAAGTAATTAGGTAAATCTAGATTAGGGATTATAAACTAAATATAATATTCCTATAATAAATTTTACTTATTACTAGACTTACTAAAGTCTAAAAACCTATTTAAGGATTTTTCCTTTAAATTAGTAAATATTACCTTAATAGTAAAAGTAATTAACTTAATTATACCCTTATCTATAGTAATACTAAGCGCTTTAATAAGGAACTTTATAATCTTATTAACTATAGTCTTAATAGTACTATTACTACTTATAATAGTAGTACTCTTATACTTATTAAAGGTAAGGTTATTACCTTTATAGGCTTAGGGTTAGCTTTTCCCCTAATATACACTTAACTACCACTAGATAGCGTAACCGCCGTAGGCTAGCTAACTAAGAGTATACATAGACGTAGATGTATATACTAGGGGGATAGCTACTACTATAGATAATAATAACTACTACTACTAATAGTGCCTACTACTACTATAGATAATAAGTATTACTACTATAGGTAACTACTATAGGCTATAACTACTATAGGTAACTATTATAGGTAACTACCCTAGATTTAGGAGGCCTTAAATAATATATATACCTACTAGAAAGCTAGCCTTATAATTAAAGTTATACTTTCTTCTTTTACTACTACTGCTATTTTTACCTATATATTTATAATAAATATACTAAAGGTAGCCTAATAAGTCCTTAGTATAAATATTCTTTTCTAAGTAATTTATTAATAACTATCCCTACCTTAATATTCTCCTTAAAATTAGAGGAGGCTACCTTTAACTTAATAAAGATAAGGCTAAGTTTACCTTTAAGAGGCCTTAGATAATTATCACGAAGGGGATCTCGCGTAGGGGGCAATTCATTGGGTTAAAAGTGGCTTAATTCTCTCCTAAAGGTTCTAAAGCGAGGCGTTTCTAAATACTACTTCGTGCCTCGATTCAAACGCGACCTCATTCTAGAAAGCGGTGTCGTGCGGCAATATTAAGGTTGCTTTGTAAGCATCCTTTGTAACACACCCCCTAGGTAGTACCACGGTTGCCGCTATAGTGCCTATATCTTACCTAAGAAAAGACATAAGAAAATCCAGCGCGAATAGGCTGGTCGTTACGTAAAGTTAGTCTATTTTAACTAAGCGTTTACAATTAGTAAGTAAAGTCAGACAGTCTATATGTAGGTCCACGGTCGCGTGGGGCTCTTTGCAGTCAAAGTTATCCTTAGCGCAAGCCCACGTTACCAGTTTCTCTTCCTCTTTTTTTTTTTTTTTTATTAACAACCTAACTTAATTATAAGTCCATTAAATTACTATAGATTTTTTAGTCAGTCATAAGGCTTTAGAGTAGCGCTAATCCCTTTCTTTAATTGCAGATACCTCAAAAAACAATTACTTTTAGGGAGAGTCGTGCGCACGCCGTGGCTACCTTTAGGCGCCACAACCTACCAACTCTCCCAGGGCCTCGCGCGCCCACGCCGCTAATGCCCACCCCCCAGGGCTACACCCGCCCCTTAAAGCGGGTACTTTCGCCTCTCACAGAGGAGAACGAGGCAGAGGAGCCTCTAACCTAGTCCCTAAGGGATTAGTCCCCCCTTAAGGATAGGGCTTATATATTACGTTTTTCTCCTTAGTGTTACGCTTTATAACTAACTTTATTTTTAGCTCCCCTTAAGCAACCAAGGCTAGCTAGTAAAAGGTCTCTCTCCCCTTCTCCTACCTATATATTATTTTTGTATCTCAGTTTATAAATTAACTACTAACTTAACGCATAGATAATAGTATTCTAAAGAGCGTTATCTAATAAATTAAGAGTGTGCTAGAGGTAGAGAAGGGAGAGGGAGATATTAGTAGCCCTCCTTTAGTATTACTTAGTAAGTTACTTTTAAATTATCTTTTACGTTTTCCTATATTAACTTATTATTTTATAAAGGATAGATTAGGAGAAGTAACCTTACTCCCTCTTTTCAACAACCTTACCTTTAAGGCTAGGCTTCCTCCCTTTCCTAAAGGTAACCTAGAGGATAGCCGTAACAACAATATACCTATTAACGCCCTAGACCCCCAGGAGGTAGAAGGAGAGTTAGTTACACCTATTATAAAACCCTATAAGCGGTGTTTTTATAACGCTCTCGCGGGTTACTCTAACAGGTCATATCTCTCTAGCGGTAGGCTTAAATACAAATAATACTCTATAAACTGCTATACTTATAAGCCTTTAGCTCCTAAGCTTATTACCCCTGCTAACTGTCTCTTAGCTAGTCTAGTAGAGAGAATAACTCCTTAAAAGGTATATATATCGTTTTTAAGTCCTTTGTGTTTTACATTACTAATTCTTACGTTAGAGGATTGTAGCTCTCTAAGCCGCTATGTAGGTAGTCCTACCCTCTCTAAGGAAGAGGGAGGCCGCTGTACCCCCAGTGATAATAGGGAGGAGGAGGAGGAGCACAGTAAAGTAGAGAGCAAAGGCAATTTACCTCGCGAGGCTTATACCTACAAGCCTTCGCTAGAGCCCCTAGTTGGTATCGTTAGTCGCCAGGCACGCAGGGCGTATACTAACATCGACAGCTTCATTAACAAAGTACTCCCTAATTAGGGTCTTTGCTCTACGTTTAGTACTCTTCTTAATACCTACGTAGGTACCCTCCTCTATAGAGGCAACTAAATACTTCCAAGAGGGAGCGTATTTAGGCTCCCTAGCCTATAGGCTATTTAACTTTTCTTTTTAGTTACCCTAGGCCCCCTAGCCCTAGGCCTTTTGTTATTTGTTTTCTTCCTAAGCCCCCTAGCCCTTAGGCTATTTATTAATTTTAAGTCTCTTTTTACTTCACTTCTTCTTCCTATTCTATTATATTTTAAATATCTTATAAGTTAAGTATTACTCTAAAATACTTAAACTTTACTTGTGAGAGATTCTTAGTAAGTCTATCTACTAGTATCTTATTAGTTAGCAGATATATTATATCTATCTTACTATCTATGTATACTTTGTAAAGCTATATATTCTAAATATTAATATATTAAAGTTATATTATAATCCTCTCTCTTTCCCTATAACTAAATAGATTATTTACTAATTATTATAGTGTACTTTCTAGATATCTTCTCTAAGATTTAAGGAGATATTATTAAAAAGGCGCCATAGGGCCATTAGCTCCTTTATTATGTGTTCAAGGGCGAGAAGCTCTACTTTAGTCGTTAACATTATAACTATCGCTTACCGCGCTGCCTTCTAATAGATTAGTCTACTAAAGAAAAATATAATATATCCTTATAATAAGCGCTAGGTTATTTTATTATCTCTAAATAAAGTGTCACTAGCTATAAGTAATTAAGCTCCTATTATTACACTAAAGCACAACGCTAGGTATTGCGTATAAAAGAGATATTAAATACACTATCTTATAGTATAAATATAATACACACTTAGGTTTATTAGGAATTTTAAGAGAAGTAAGTATACAAACGCTACGTTAAGGTAGATTATAATCGCTATATATAGAATTAATCCCACCATTTCTTAAAATAACTTAACGTCTATTAGCATTACAATACCTTCGTTAGCAACAAAGTCAGTTATTAGTAGCGGCGTAAATAGTTAGATACTATTATTATAATTAAATTTTACCGCTATATTTTAGATATACTAGTTATAGTAAAGATATATCTTCTAGCTAAGTCTATTGTATACAATGTAAATCCTAAGATACTACTCTATATCTCCTATCTCCTTTATTTTATAAGTGTTCTTTATGCCTACAATAACTACCTCTACTTTATTCTAACTCTCTTTTAGGTATATAACTAGGATATTGTTAACGTAGAAGAGGGTGTATATTAAGCCGTCTATCATAATAAATAGATAGGGGTCTTCTTTTATTAGTTAAAGTCCTAGTAACTTAAGCGTTTTTAAGAACTCTTTAAACTAGAGAAGAGGGGTATTACAAAGACTATATAGGGCCTACGCGATTAATACAAGTCTACCTTTATCTTAGTATCCCTCTAGAAGTTAATAGTAGATTAATTTACTAGAGGGATCTTGTTCTATATTTAGAAACGCGTTTACAACATTAAATTATTTTACTTTAAGGTTAAATTAGGTAGTAATTACTATTACTATACAAAAGGTTTATGCTATAAGAGTCACTGCATATATCTTTAAGAGGGGATCTTTCTCTTACATATCCCCTCAGGCGACTAGTTAAGCTTTATAGTGCTTAAGAAACCCTTTAGGATCCCACTTATACGTCTATACCTACTTTAGTAGTAATAGCTTTATTTCTAGTAGGATATCCAAATTATTAACGTACATAAACGCCTCAAGACGCCTAAGTTTAGCTATCTTAACGTCTATCGCCGCGTTAAGTATCTTCTAAATGTCCACCGGGAGCTTCTTAAGCTTACATTACATTAGAGGTACACGTAAGAGATTCTCTTAATAATATCTCTGCTTATTAGATAGTTAGATTATTTATTAGGTTATTACTTTATATATTACCACACATACAATTTCGTGGACTATACGGTAGCTAACGTTAGATTCTTCTATTACCTCTTCTTAATTATTAAAGTAGGTATTAAGAAACTTATTAAGGCATTGTTTTTACTCTTAACTAAGAGCTAAAAAGAAGGCTTACTCTATACTAAATCTACCCCCTAAGTTTACAGAGGGGTAGCCTACACCTAGACGGCGTTTTTGTTTACCATACAGGACTATACCTAGTCTTTCAGGTAGTTATCGCTATCGCTAGCTTATTCTTATTATTTAGCCTCACTCTTCTTAGATTAGATTAATAATCTAATCATATAGCCACACGTTATTTCAGGCTTCTAGGGTCTCTTCAAAGCGCTAGGTGTTATCCAGTTACACAGTAGCCTATTAGCCTCCCTATAAGTTAGGGTATACTAGTTCCCTTATTCTTATAGTAATACTATCCCCCTCGCGTTAAGGTCCCACTACTTAATCTTAATTAAGTACCTCGCGGCTTAAGTTACTTTCGTTAGACGCAACCTCAGCGTTTAAATCGCCAGGTACTAGCGTCATCTCAAGAGTCCAAACCCCTTCCTCTCCTCGTTCCATAATACTTTAATTAAGTTACTTAACGTCTTAAGCATTCTTCTCAGCACCCATATTTAAGGGAGTTTATACTTACAGTATTATAATCATCGCATCTAGTATCTCTATCATTTCGTTTATTACCCCCAGTATATCTATTAGTATATCTTATTTATACTTAGTGTCTTCAATAATATTAACTATCCCTCGCGCTTCTTATTCAGTGATCGCATCGTTTTCTTTACTTAGTTTTAGGAAGAACTTTATCTCATCAAAGCGTACATTACGGGTAACAATCACACGCCAAAGCGAGGGTACCCAGATTCTATATAGGTTATACGCGTTTTACACATATCCTACTAGATATTTAATGTATCCTCTTAGTTTAACTTTAAATTATCTTCTTTAAAATCCTTTCTTACAGTTACCCTTTAATAGATAGGCTTTATAACTATACGTGTATATCTATCCCCAATAAGGGCAGAGGTCGCGTTACAATGCCGCCGCATATACTAGTGCCCACCAGCAAAAATACTATCTAAACTACACCTCTTCTTTCTTAATAGGCGTCATCCAGTTGTAGCGTTAAAGAGGGCTCACATTATATATATAAATCGCCGCGAGTACTACTTCAGGCTACAGTTTATATAGTAGGCCTAACAACAAGAGCATTTTTACTACACAAGTAATAATTTCTTAACCTACTCTCTCGCTACTACCTATAGGCTCTTTTATATTTAGTAGTAGGAGCTCTATATTAATCCTAAGCTCCCTAGCCTACCTCTTATACTCTATTTTACCTTTTATACTAATAACCAACGTGTCTTTGTCTTAATAAATCTTACAAACATTTACACCTCGTTACTAAGAGACCTATATAACAAATTTACATAATATAGGGAAAACGTCCTTATACGTCTTACCTAGGAGCGCTACACTAAAGAGATAAGATATATACTTATCTCTTATCGCAAGCAACCACTTTAATTAGTTAAACCTAGTTAGGAAGTTAAAGAGATCCCACAATATCCTATAGTATAGGCGTATTAATTAGTTTTTAGATGTTTATCTTAAAATAACTTTGCTTGCGTGGGCGACCGCGCAGTGCATGCACTCAATATAAGTTAGTCCTTTAATCTTTACCCCCTAAGTATTAATTAGGAGTCTTAAGAGAGCTTCAGGGCCGAGGTGCCTAGTACGTAAGTGCTAAAGATAGGCATCGTCGCTCCGGTCCATAGGCGCGCATTACGATTTCTAATACGTTATCGCAAAGACTTAGGTATTAACTACCGCCACAAGACTATAAGGGATTCCTTCACAGTGAGAATTCTAGCACAATAAAATAGGCTTATATTTAAGGAAGACAATATTACCTTTAGTCTATAACTCTCTTAATATAACGCTATTCTCTATAGTGCTAAATCAAAGTATATAGTTGTATCTAAAATACTATACACCTATTTTACAAATAAGTTACTCTAAAGCGATATTAACGTAAAAACCTAGAATAAAGGTAACATTTTCTAAAACGAGGTCTATTATAGCTAGTCCGTTAGCTCCGTGTAGTAGACCCTTTATTATACGTCTACTATAGCCCTTAATTAAGTATAACATAGAGCCTACCTCTACGTTAGTATCCCTAAAGTTTATCTTAAAAGATCTAGGCTTAAGAAGCAACTTATTATTTATAATATAAAGTCCTCTACAATTATCGTAAACAATACTTTTACTAAATAAGTAGTAGCCTATAATTAGGGTTAAGAACACTCTAAGAGTAGATAAGTCTATTCTTAAGGTAGCCTTTATAAGGGCGTTTAGGTTAATTGTTACTACAATAATTGTTAACAGTAGATAAGAGGGTCCCGCGGGGGTTATTTCTAGGGTCTTTCTCTTTGTCTATCCCTTCTTCTTTAGCTTATTATAAAGTTTACTTTACATAGGTTTAGATAACTCTATATTAGTCTTCTTTAAGAGCGTGTCTTTTAGCTTATATTTAAGGATACTTAATTTGCTACGGAGCGCGTATTTAATAATTCCATACGTATTTAGGGTCCACGGGTAATTTAACTTCCCGTAGGGGTATTTATAGTGTTATTTCTCGTTAGCTAAAGGCTTTAGTCTACCAGCGAGGGTTATATATACCCCTATTGCCTTATAGGTTCTTAGTAGAGTTACAAGGATAATTTAGCTAAGTAAGTCTCTGTAGTTTCTTAGGGTTAAAGGGGACCCCCTAAGAAGCTTAGTTTTTAAAATAGCGTTTAGTTTATTTACTACCTACAATAGCGCTATTTATTACTTAACTACGCATAGGAATATCTTAATCGCAAGGGTGCCTTTAATCTTAGAGATCTTAAAGGCCTTAGCTATCATAAGTGCGTAGTACTAGTCTATATACTATTTTATAGGGTCTCTAGTCAAGGCAGCGCGAGAAAGAACCTTATTATATTCTTCGCGTGCAAATTCACTTACGCTATCGCGGGAGGGAGCGTATCGTCTTTAAAGAGCTCAAATCGTTACTTAAAGCGTAAAGTCGTCTCTATCATTAAGGAGCTACATCTATATACCGCTTATAATATCTTTTATAACAGTAAAGTTAACCTAAAGAGTCAAAAGGTCGTTTACTTTTCGTTGTTTACAGATACAGAGTTTCTTCAACAAGGTGTCCTTTGTTACAACTAGCTAGTCGTTTTTCATAGCTTCATCATCAGCCGTTAGGTCCTTCAGTTTCGCTAGCTTATTACTATTAGTTTTATCCTCTATAGGGAGGGTATCCTAAACACAAAGGGCCTATTAATAATTAGCTATTTGCTTATCGTTTAGCTCTTTAAGGTATTTAACAAGAGAAGGGTCCCCTAAGTATTATAGGAGTTCTTTACGTCCATCTAGATCAATAAAGTACTAAATATCTTAAGTAGTCACTAAGAAACAAAGTACTATAAACTATAGGAACTAGTCTTCGCGTATAGTAGCTAGTCTACGTAGCTTTTAGTCAGTTAGTAGACTAATTAACGTGTCTAAGAACATAGCGATAAAGGTAAGCTTTAAGTAGTAGCCTCGTAGGATAATTTTCAGCGCGTAGTAAGTTATTATAACTTAGAGTATAAGTGTATAAGAAAGAAGTAATTCTTAGAAAGGATTTTCTATGTAAGACCCTTCTTTATAATAGAGGGGATTATAGTACTTATAATTAAGTTAAAGCTAGGCTTATAACTATTACAAAGGGGATCTCGCGTAGGGGGTAATTCATTGGGTTAAAAGTGGCTTAATTCTCTCCTAAAGGTTCTAAAGCGAGGCGTTTCTAAATACTACTTTATGCCTTAATTCAAACGCGACCTCGTTCCAGAAAGCAGTATCGTGCAGCAATATTAAGGTCGCTTTATAAGCATCCTTTATAATAATAATATATATATTAATTAAGGAAGTAAGGGTTAGAGTTAGAGATTTCTTAATTTTATAAAACTTAAATTAGGGTCCTAGTCTAACTTACTATATACAACGTAAAAGCCCCCTACCTACCTACACGCTGGTTTTAGCTTAACTTACCTTATATAACTTAAGAGCCCCCTACCTACGTGCTAATTTAACTTACTAGATGCGACTAAGAAAAACCCCTACCTACGCACTGGTTTAACTTACTAGGTGTAACTAAAAAAAAAACCCCTACCTACGCGCCGGTTTAACTTACTAAGTGCAACTAAAAGAATCCCCTACCTACACACTAGTTTAACTTACTAGATATAACTAAAATAAAACATTAGCTAACACCTATTTTCCTAGCAATAAAATCTATAATAATAAAATATTAGGTATTAACCTTAACTATATCCCTATCTTCTATACTCTTAATAAAGTTACTTAGCAGTAAGCTTAGTACCTCCCTCTTTATTTTACCCTCCTTAATTAACTTTAAGGCTAGTGTAAGCTAAAGGCTATAGCCTACTAAAAGCCTATTAATAATACTAGCTTTTACTACCTTATAAAGCTAGCGTAGGTAAGGTATCCTCTTAACTAAGACTATATATATTACCTTAACCTTCCTCCTTTTTAAAGACCTAACCCCTGTGGTTTACTTACTACCCTTTAGTTACTTATACTATAAGTTAAGGTTCTTTAGTAGGAACACTAAAACACTAAGACCTAGTAAATTAACTAAAACACTAAGGGTAGTAAAGTAGTAGACAGTATTAGTAAACCTCTCTACTTTAACTAGGCTAAGTTCCTAAGCTAAATACCTAGCTAGATAGCTATCTAAGGCCTTACCTTACTTTATTCTAAACCCTTTAGACTAGAGAAAATTCTCTAGTACTAAGAACTAGGGGAGCCTTTATAATATAGCTCTTTTAACTTATTCTACTTCTTCTATAGCTTATACTATTATATATATATATGTAGCTATATATATATACTATTAGTAAAAATAGTCTTTTCTATAACCTAACCCTATATCTTAATAAAAGTAGCTAGGTTTAAGATAGGAGATAATTTAAGTTTTAAGATAAGTCCCTTAATATACTATAACGTATCTTCTATAGATAAACTAATAGTGTTATAGCACTTAACTAATAACTAGTATATCTATACGCTAGTGTTATTGCTAAATATATAGTAAAATATAAGTTCCCTAATATAGTAGTATTCCTCCTCTTAAAACGTAATGTTATTACGTTTATTAAGCTTAACCTATATATTTTAGAATATATCCTATATAGGCTAAGTATTATCGCTAATTTAGTTATTCTTAATCTACTCCTAAAGACTCTATAAGGTCTTTATTAATTAAGGACTTAGTATCCTTTTTATTGTTGCTTTAGGAATTAGGATAGTTATAGATGTGTTATTGTCTATATATTTATTATTAGAGGGGCTTAATAAGCGTAAGGGTATATTATTGTTTATATTATTAAATAATTAACTTCTTTAACTAATAGGTAGCGATAACCTAATTTATTGTCTCTTATTTCTTAACTTAGGATCTTCTTCTATAGGATAAATATATAAAATAGGCTAGGTACTATTTTTATAGTAGGTATTAATAATACCCTAGATATATATATCTTTACTACTTTATTAGTCCTCTTAAAGGAGTACTATATAGGTATATAAGGATATATATATATTAAGTCCTAAGGGTATCTAAGGTCCTTAAGAAAAATAGCTAGCTTTATAATAAAAGTAATATATTTATTTATTTTATTATAGTAATTAGGGTCTACCCCTAGAGTAATAATTAACGCTTAGAACTTTTCCCTAGCGTTTAGCGTTACTAGGGTATTACTACCTATATCTACCACTAAACCCTCTTGTAGCTAAGATAAATATCTAATTAGTAATAGAGACTATTATAGCTACAAAGATTAGCTCTTAGATAAAGGTAAAATAGATTATTTAGAAGGGTCTTTACTTTATAGAGAGGATAGCTAGGATTATAAGGGGGATTAGCTTTACTATAAATAGTTTTACCCCTATAAAGAGGATAGTTTAGGTTATAGCGTAGAGTATTTAGGGTAAGAGAAGCCCTTTAAAGACTAGCCTATATATCCTTAGAGGAAGGTACCTAACTATTTAATCTTAAGGTAGAGTTTTACCCCCTATAAGATATAGTTTTTAGGACTAGTTAAGTAGAATAAAAACGTAGTACTTACTATTATTATTTTTCTAGCAATCTAGATGCATCCTAACGTGCTAGGAATAAACTATTTAGCTAATTACTATCTTATAATACTACTAGAGCTATATAGGTAGATATAGATAGAGAAACTTTAACTATATAGTTAAAATAAACTCTTTTCTTTCTTAAGATTATAGCTAATAATCTAGTAAACGCTAATATTTTATCGTTAATTATAAATATTTAAGAAAAAAGTAGCCTACCTAGCACTTATATAAGAGTATTAATTAGAGTTATATTAGTAAGCCCTAGTACCCCTCTATAGATACTATTACTAAAAGATAATATAAATCTACTAGTTACTTATATATTTACTATATAACTATATATATAAATATTTATATATATATAGTTATACTACTTTTTAATTATATATATCCTTCTAAGACTAGTTAAGGCTTATAAAAAGATAATTCTTAAACCTACTACTCTTTTTAAAAAACTTTAATATACGCTACCCTTATACTACCTACTAGTATAACTATATACTATAAGGTATAGTAGTATAACAGTTAGGCTCTAAACCTTAATACTATAAAATATAAGTACACTATGCCTACCTACGTAGCATTATAAAAAGTAACTTAAAGGCTATCTCTAGAGCTAAGAGTATTAACTAACGTAATACTAAACCTAAAGTATACCTATAAATAGTATCACAAAAAGTAACTTAAAGGCTATCTCTAGAGCTAAGAGTATTAACTAGCGTAATACTAAACCTAAAGCATACCTATATAATTCTAAAGATATAGTAACAAAACGCTAACTAGGATAATAGTAAAGTCCTAAGGTTCTTAGCGTTATTAGAACCTCCTATAGAGATAATAAGCCTTAAAAACCCTAATATTAACAATAACCTTATACTAAGAGAATATTCTCCTTCTGTAAACTATACTAAAAACATATCTTAAGACCTAGATAAAGATAATAAGATTAGCGACGCTAAATCTACAGCGAGTAGTACTAGCATTAGTAGCCTCTCTACCGTTGCCTTAACTATTATTACTATATAGGACACTAAAGAAACCCTAAGAGAGACACCTAACGATAGTATTAATAGGGATAGGATCCTAGAATAGGTAGTAGATAATACTATTACTAATTAGTAATAGCTTACTTAATGTATTATTATAATTATAAACCTTAGACTTATTATATACTATAACTATAATAACAGCGATATAGGAGAGGACCTTATCTATTATAATCTCCCTTTAGAAGTATATAGTCTCTATAGTATTACAACCTTTATAATATACTAATATATAGCTTAGTAAAAGGGGATAGGGAGCCTAGGACTTAATTACTTAGTCTTAGTCTAATTAATCTATAAAAAGAATAGCCTATAGGCTAAATTTCTAAAGGTAATAGACCTAAGGGATATTATATATAGCTAGGTCCTATTAACTACCACACAAAAAAGAGTTATACTTAAGCTTAACTACACTAAGGACGTTAAGCTTAGGAATACCTAGTTTAATATTAATAGCTTTATCTATATTATACTTAGAATCTTAGAATTTCTTAACTCTATTAATTATACCCTAATCCTATAGAGGGGATAACTCCTAATAGTAAATATCTATATTTAATATCTAGTTTATATAAATAGTATAGGTAAAACTATAAATAAACTAATTTATTAGATCCCCTATATCTTCTTTAGTATAGTCTAGGGCTAAACTATATTTCTTTTCTTCCCTAGCCTCTTTAAGTAAGCAGCTAATTAGCTAAGTACTAAAAATAGAGCTACCTAGTTAATAAACGTAGAGTATTAATTATTCTATAATAATATCCTCTACCTAAGTATTACTAAGTTATTTTTTAAATCTTAGCTTAGCTATATTCTACGCTCTTTCTCTAAAGCCTTATAGAAGGTTAAATTTTTTTACTGCGATAAGGCTTATCCTCTACTATATAGTTTCTCTTTACCCTATAATCGCCTATTAACCCTCTATTAAAACCTACTCTTAAGGTTTAAACTAACTACTAATCCTTAGCTAAATACTAATATCTCTATGTTTAAGGACTTCTTCTTCCTCCTTAATAAGAAGAATATAAAGGTTAGGTATAGTAGGGCTTTATTAGTAGTAAAGTATATTAAAGACTTTTAGATAAAGTAGTTAAGTATTATCTAATAATCCTATTTATATAACGTAGATTACCTTTAGCTCTTAGATATTACTACTAAGTAAACCCTATAGAAGGGTCTTAGTAAAGGATATATCCTCCTTACATAGAAATATTACTAAGCTAACACACTATAATTTCTCTATAGCTAGGCTAAGGAGGCTATTTATAGAGTTAACCTATTAGAAGAGAGCTATCTACTAATAGGCCTATATATCTAAGGAGGAATATATACTTAGTATTACGTTAACTTACTCTATAACACTTTAAGTATTATAACTAAGCTAAGTAGTATAACCTAACAACTAGGCCTATACTATTTCTAGAGTTACACTATTAGAAAGGAGGTCCTTAATACTACTAGGAAGAAGCTATATATACTAGACTATCTCCTCTATAGTAGGTATAGTAATAGCGCCCTTATAACCCTATTTTTAAACTTAAGAGTAAAAGTTATAAACTAAAACTAGTTTAATATACTACTTAGGGAGTTAAACTCTTTTATTATATTAGGCGTATAGTTAGTAAAGTAGATAAACTTATATTAGTGTATAGAGTAGTGCTATACTACTAAACTTACTAATTATATTACTAAATAGGAAAGCGCCTAGGCTAACTATAACGCCTTTATTAGGCGTATTAGGCTATTAATAACTAACCCTAATTAAACGTCTATAATAAAGAAGCTAACTAGCCTTATATTCTATTATATTCCCTTAGTTATATACTAGGATTTTATTAAGAGTATAGTTAGGTTTTATATTCTTCTTACTAATATAATTATAGCCTACTACACAAGCGCTACTATATTATTAATATTATCTCTCCTTTACACAGCCCTTATTACCTTTATATAGTCGTTTATTAACCCTATTAACCCCTAATACTAATATATCTTAATAAATAGTCTAAATATTACCTAATTAACATAAATTCCTCTCTTTACTTAAGGATAGTAGGATAAGAAGAAAAGACTTAGAATTTTCTTTAATATTTATAATTATAGGTTTAGATTCTTACCTACTAAGCTAATTAATTAGGAGAGGCTATAGCTACATAATAGCCTTCTTAATAGCCTTACTATCCCTAGCTTTATAATATTTATTAGTAAACGTAAGTTCTAGACCCTCTAAGACATACCCTAAACCCTCTTTAATAACCTTATCTCCCTACTTAAGGCGTATAAGAGAGATAAGGCTAAGATAAAATACATCTATAATCTCCTATTATATCTTATCCTCTGCCTCTATTAAAAGGCTACCCTCTAAAGTATATACTTACTACTATAACTAAAGGAATAAGATAACCTTATTAAGGATAATAGTATTCTATTTATACTCCCTAATCTCTAGAAATACGCTACTAAGTATAGCTATATTAGCGTTAAAGCTAAATTAAATTATACTATAAAGTAGAGAGAGGTAAGGGCTTTTTAGAACTTTACCTAGGGTAAAATTAAACCTAACCCCACCCATAGCGTAAAACAAAAGCTACTATAGTTACTATTCCTCTATAATAACTAGTAAACCTTATAGATAGTTACCTCTAAGGAGATTATATCCCTTATATAAGATAATAGTATCTAAATTTTAGTTAGAATATTTTACTAAATCTACTAGAATAATTTCTTTACTTTCTATACTATATTTCTTTACCTAGGCGAAAATAGTGCTCTCTATAATAAGGGAAATATACTAAGAGAACGCACCCTTCTCTATACAGTAGTAGATATAATAGGGGATCTATATATTAGCCTTACGCTATCTAAGCCTAGGAGAAAAATATATAAAGGTATACTAATAGAGATTTAAAGCGCTAGGTTAGTAGAAGCTCTTAAAGAGTTAATTAGTAATAGTAGGTAGAGTAATATATTCTTACCTTTTTATAATTAACTACTCTATAATGTCTTATATATATAACTAGAAGTCTACTATAACCCTCTTTTACCTCTAAGGGTAATTCCCTTAAGTAAAATACATATATTTAATTTAGTAAAGGTATATATATTAATATATATATTCCTCTCTATATCTATGCTTTACAGTAGAAATTCTCCTATAAGGCTATCCTATCTTACCTAGGAAAGTAAAGTATAGCTAGATTTTAGCTTCTTATTAGTCTAGATTACCCCTAAAGTAGGGTAGATTCTCTAATAATTCCCTAGCTACCTACTATGTATAACTATATTATTTTACTATATCTAATAATATATAACATTAGTATTCCCTTAATATCTAACCTAAAAGTATTACTAACATTTATCTAGCAGTAATACTTATTTTATCTAATTACCCTATATCGCTTAGTTAGTTATATATCTATAGCCTACACTTTAATATATACCGCTTGCAGGGTATATAGGTTAAAGCTATCGTAACACAAGGTAAGGGTAGAGTAAGACAATAAACTAAGTCCTCTATTATTATATCTCCTTAATAAAGTAATAGCTATATATAGTATTACGTCTAAGGTTATATAGTATAGGTGTAATAAAGACTCCTTTAAAGGTATTTAAAATAGTAACCTTATTAGTTATAACTAGTTATAGTTAGTAACCTTATAAAAAGAATATTTTTAATACTAACTTATAATACTATAGTTATCTAAGTGTATTAAGATAGAAATATCTAGTATTATATAACTACTATAGTAGGCTAACTAGTATCTAGAATAGCATTAACACTAACCTATTATACCTAATAGTAAACCTAAATTATATTTTACTAATAATAAAGTATTCCTCCTCTCCTATACTAAAGTCCCTTAGGGTATATAATCTAACCCTAACTCCTTAGGCTAAAAATCTAAATTAAGTATAGTAATTATATCTTATTTAGCTATAATATAGCTACTATGCTTAACGTAATTAATAAGCTAACTATATATCTAATCGTAGGCGCCACCTACCTAAGTCTCCCTATAACTTAAGTCTTAGTAAAACACAATATATTAGACATTAATATTAACCTTTTAGTATTAAAGCTTATAGGCTACAATAGGGGGATAGATAACTAGGCCTTTATATTTATCCTCTTTTACTTAGGCACTAGTAAACACTATTCCTTAAGACCTTATTATAACCTTTACTAAAACTTAGTAACTAGTAACCTTATACTATATATATAACGCCTTAGTCTTATTTCTTAGCCTTATAACTTACTATAGTAGCTACTAGGTAGGTATTTAGCTTTCCTTTTACTAATATAAGAAGCTAAGGTATATAGGCTTCTTCTAGGGACTACTAGTCTAAGGCTAAAGGATAAAGTACTAAAGTTTATATATAGTTAACCTTTACTAAATCCTACGCCTCATAAAGGAAGATAACCTTACCTTATAAAAACAGTAGTTATAGTATATTATATAGACTATTAGCTATCTCTTCTAACGCTATAATATATTTAAGGGTATAAACAAGTAGGAGTATAACTTTACACCCTAGGTACCTTCTCTTAACCCTATACCTATAAGAACCCTGTAGCTAGAGGGGTAATTCTATCTATAAAACTACTATATTATCCCTAATAAAGACTACTAACTCTTTAAGGAGTAGTATATAGGCGTAGCCTAGGTAAAGTTCTATATTAAAGTTATTTAATTTATCTTTAGATTATAATTTAGGTAGTAAGTATAGTATTAAAAGGACCCTCTAACTATTATTAACTAGGAGAGAATAGCACAATTAGTTAGAGGGTAGGCTAATACTTAGAAATTATAAGAATAGGGGGGATAAGCTATATAACCTCTTCTCTAGGTATAATATTTAGACCCCTATCTAACACTAACCCTAGTTAGTAAATTACTTTACCTAGGTATATAAGAAGTATATTCGTAGGTACTATTATATAAAGTAAAAATAATAATAAGAGTATAAGCACTAGTAGTCTCTAAATAAACTACTAACCTACCTAGATACTAAATCTATAATAAAAACGCTTATATTCTTATCCATTAGTAAGTGGGAAGAGTAGTACCTATAGCTATAATTAATCCCCTTCCTTTAATTCTTATTCTTCCTAAGGCTTTAGAATCTAGTAAAAAGTACTATACCTATATAGTCTACTAAATTACTAGCTAGCAAGGCTACTAATAATAAGACTATATAGCTATTATAGGGATAGAAATATAATTAGATAATTATATCTTTTTTTATTTATTTATAGATACACTACACCTAAGGCGTAAAGCTAATAAAGCTATAGTTTATCCTCTCTAATAGGGCTATAAAAGGGTTAAAATATTATCTAAAGTCCTATTAACCTTGTCTACACTACACAGCCTTACCGCTACACTATAGGCTGCTAGGTATAATAGGGAAATAGGACCTATAGGGTTAGGTTAGGGCTAGGTCTAATAGGTTAGCTAAGGGGTTAAGGGAACAGGCAGGGAGGGAGATAGGGAGGTAAGAGGAAAACAAAGAGATAGGAAAAGCGTTAGGGTATAAGGAGGGGGGGGAAATAGAGGAAGATAACGCGTCTAGAAGGTAGCATAAAAGGGAAGTAAGTTATAATAGACATAGGGTAGTAAGCGTATTATAAAGAGATAGGGGGAGTCTAGCTATAGTGCTACTTACCTAAACCTATAGGATTATATTATCTAATAAGAGCCTTATAAACTAAGAAAAAGCTAGCGTATAGAAGTTAAGGTAAATAAGCGTCTAGCTCTGTAGTAGCGGTAGCCGCGAGATAGTATAGCACTAGAATTAGTTTCTAGGCCTAATATAGTAAGCATAAGGATAAAAAAGTAGATTTTTATTATCTAATTTAACCTAGCCCTAGCTTCTAGGCGCCTACCTATTTAATTATATATAATTTAATACTATTCTATATTTAAACCTTTTCTTCTTATAGTAAAGCTATATTCTTATTATAACACCTAACTAACCCTAAGATATAGAATAACTATGTTATAGAAGACTATCTAGAAGGAGACCCTACAGTATACCCTAAGCTATATCTAGATAATCTATATCTTATATATATCTAACTATCTTATCCTAAAAACCACTATAATACTATAGGTCTATTCTTAACTAGGAGAAGCTAAATACTTATTATACCTTACATTACTCCTATACTTTATATCTCTCTATATTCCCTATTTAATTACTTAGACGTAATCTATAGCTACGTCTATACCTAGGCTAAGCTTCCTAAGGCTAGCTACCTTAAAGCTATCGCCTATAGGAGGGACTAAAAGACTAGCCACATTAAGATAGTACCTTTAAAAAGCACTTTCTAAGGATTATCTCCCTAAAAATAACCTCTCTTATTTATAGATATACACTATAGCTAACTATAAAGAAGTAACCTACCCTAGCTATAGTAGCGTTAATAAGAGCTATTAATAAGTATATAATATACTAAGGGGCTAACCTATATAGCTACATAACTTAACTTTATAGCCTACAAGCAGGGGGGGGGGGGGGGGGTATTAATCTATATAGTAGCTAGTATAGCTATATAATAATTAAACTCTATCCCTCTAGGTCTAAAGCCACGCGACTAAGACACTAGAGCCCTATTAAGGCAGTATAGCTACTATAGTCCTAGGCAGTATACTACTCCTCGCCTATAGCTCTCCCTCGCTGGTTATCTATCTAACTATTATATCTTATGTAAGTTCCTAGAGCGTAGTGAGGGCCTATAGTTAAGGTATCTAGCGTAAAGTTATCCCTAAGTGACTAGATTATAGATAGCTATAGTACTATCTCCTCCCTCTATAACCCTATCTCCTTAACTAGGTAGATATATTAGAGGGTAACGTTATAGAGTGTTATCCTATAGTAGCTAAGGAGGTAGAGTAGGTTAGCCCTAGTATAAGTAAACTCCTATAGGGTGACTAACTCTAGCTGTAGGATAAAGAGCTAGTATAATAGGCTAGATAAGTAGAGACTAGTGTTACCTATATATAGTGTAAGCATAAGGGTAGTTAGTAAATAGAATACGCTAATAAAGTTAACTATACACTAGACCTAACTAATAGTTAGTATCTTATTATGCTTATTATCTTTCTTTACCGCTATAACTATAAGGTAAAGCCTAGAGACTAAGTTAGCTAGTAATATTACCCCGTTAGGGGCTAGTATACCTAGTAGTAGGGTAGAATACTACCTAAATATACTACTAGAAATTATATAGATCTTATTTAGTAATATACTACTTATTATAACTATAATTAGTAGGGTAGGGATAATAGTATATAAAAAGGGTATATTATCTTTACTTTAGTTAGAGATAAGCTAGTATAGTAGAAATCTAATATCCTAGGCTAGCGTAGCTATACCCTACAGCTAGGCAAAGTTATTAATCTTAACCACCTAATAAGCTAAGAGGTTCCTAAGTGCCTTAGCTAGCAGCTAGATACTAAGGCTAGAGGTATATAGGTAGTCTTAGTTAGCTAACCTATAGTGTAAGGTAGGGCTATCCTTAAAGCTATAGTTATAAAACTTAATATTAAGAGTATACTATTATAGCTTTACTACTCTATCTACTATAAGAGCCCTACTATTATTATTATATAATTAAGTGCTAGTATAGCTATATCTAAAACTATTATTATCCTATCATAAAAACTTAAATAGGTAATCGTTAGAGAAGTTATAGCTATTAGGGTAATCTATCTTATCTAGTAACTATACTAGCTTTAAATCCTATATCTTAACCTAGGGCTACATTAACTCTATAGGAAGATAATCTATATAAAGCTTAACTATATAGATAGTATAACGTAGGGTTAGGTGCCGTAAGATCTTATAGAGGTTTAGTAGGCTATCCCTCTCTAGGGAGACACACTACTTAGAAAATAAAGGCTAAAAGAAAGACGCTGTTAGGTTAGCTAGCTGTTTTAAGACTAGCCTAAGGAGGAATATATTATAGGGAGATAGGAGCTCTACTATAGCTATAGCTAGCTTAGTAGGGAGGTAGGTGAGGCTAATAGGCTAAAGTATATTATCTAGGCTATAAAGCTAGTAGTATGTCTCGTTAGGGTAGTTAATATACTAGTAGGTTAAGAGGTATAAAAATAGTGCTTAATAAGCGTGTTTATATAATAGTAGGTTAGCACCCCTTAGTAATAGGTTATATAGTATTTATCTATATGCCTAGTATAATAAAAGTAAGGTAAAGCCTTAGGATATTATTTATTACCTCCCTGCTAATAGTATAGTATTTAGATTAATAACTACCCGCCGTTATTCTAGAGTATATAGTCCCTAAGTATAAAATGCCTACTCCTAAGAGTAAGCAAAGAAGCCTATATACTACTAATAATACTACCTACTCCTACGTAAATAAGTAGAGGGTAGCTATAAGTACTCTATATTACTCTATATATTTTAGTATATAAAACCTAATATACTTATATACCCTTTACACTTCCCTATATATCTTCCTTAGGATTAAGTAACTCTATTGTAATATAGAGTAAAATAACTCTATAGCTACTTTCTAATATCCTTATTTAGCTTATAGTTACTCTTTACGTCTTCTTAACTACCCTATCTTAATGTAGAGTAGTGTATTCTCCCCACTAAGGCGGTTAGAGGTCTTTATAAGCCTTTCTTTATCTATAGTATATTATATAAGCTAAAGTCTCTACTCCTAGATAATTCTACTTAGCGATACATTTTCCTCTACTACACTAGATAGAGATAGTGTAGTACTACTTTCTATATTAGTATTTATATCTTAGTTAGTAACTACCTATAGGTAAGTAACTATATACTTAGATATCTCTAGTTACTAACCTAGTCCCTATAAAGCTATTCTTACGCTAGATATAGGCGTTATAACTACATCTAATTATTAGACTTTATTATTTTATAATCTAGTTATAGGCGTAAGGGGGTATAGTTAAAGCTTTAAGGCTAGTATATAGCTATCTAAAGAATATAGTTAAGGACTTTGCTATTATATATAGGAATAAGCCCTAGATAGTAACAATAATGCTACTATAGACTATACTATAACGCTTAATGTATGTATATGTTTAGTTATATAACTTAAATTAAGAACCTAGTTTATTTTTTATAAGATATAATTCTAACGTAGCCTAGCTATTATATAAGGTAAGAAAGGTATTAGTTAGTTTACTTTGTTTAATAGGATGTTATTACGTTTAGGGGAATATTACTTTAAGGGGTCCTAACGCGTCGCGTATCCTAGCTACGTTACTTATCCTACTAAGCCTTTAATAGTAGTTAGATTAGCCTTATAATCCCTATTTTATAGTTATCCCTAAATACTTAACCTATTTAAATAGATAACTATAGATCCCTATAGTCTAGTTATTTTTAACCCTATACGTAGTAGAAACACAGAGCATAAAATAGCCTTCTAGGTGTTATATTTATAACACTAATAAAGAATTAAGGCCTAAAGCTTATAATATATAAAGTAAGCAGATATAATAAAAGTAAGGGTAATAATAGTAATATATTATACTAGATTAAAGCTAACAAGAGAAGGAAGTTAGCTAGCAATAGTAGGCTAGTAATAAAAGGTAAATTAGTCCTATAGCTAACTAATAAGAGCGTATAGGTAGGTCTACTTACTAGACTTTAATATATACGCTACTATATCTCTTAATAAATACTACTCTCTATAACTCTTCCTCCTTAAACTTAATATCCTTACTAATACTACACGCAACTACAATCGCTAGTATACTAGCCTTAGAACTAATTATACTATTATAGTAATCTACTACACGCTAAAGGAGCCTTATATTAGGAGCCCCCTTAGCACTAGCCGCCGTTATAAAAATATAACTAACTACCTAGGGTAACTTACTCTCTTTCTCTATATAAGTAAGTATATATAGCTCTCTTAGGATAAGGTTATAAGTATCCTTAACTAACTAAAGGAGTCTCTAGCACTAGTAATATATTACTAAGTAAAAGAATACTATCTTAAGAGACTTACAGTTTAGTGCTATTATAAGCCTTATAATAAGTTTATTAAAGATAAGGCTATTAGTAGCCTAGCCCTTCCTAGACGCCTTTACCCTAGCCTTTTACTAGTAAAGCTAATCCCTAGCCCTAAGCTCTTATAAATTATTAACCTACACTATAATTAAGTCTCTATTACTAATAAAGCCCTCCTACTAATAGGCGCTACGCTTAATAATATTATTAAGAATCTTAGATATTTACTTAATACCTACACTAGAGTATACCTAGGCCTTAAACATAGATAACATAGGGGTACCCTCCTTAATACCTTATAGCCTAGCGCACAAGGTAACTATAGGTCTTTATTAGCGGTTTCTAGTAAAGGTAGTAGCTAAAACTCCTATCTAGAGATAGAACTTTTAAAAATAGTTTATATTTACACTTAAGTGCTTACCCCCCACCTAGATATTAAAGTTACTAAGTAGGGTAAGTATAACCTCTATATTAGGCTATAAGCTATCTAGTAGGTAGCTTACTTATAAGGTATTATATAGGTAGGTAGTATATATAATAGAACCCTAAGCGTTAGTAACTACTAGGCTAACGTTATATATCTTAGTCTAAAGATAAAAGAGGAAGAAACCGCTTAGTATAGGTAAGTATATTATAATATAATAGATCTCTATCTCTAGGGGTATAGGCCTTCCTAAGCCTATAGTAACCCTTACCTTTACGCTATACACTAAGTCCTTACCTATCTACTAAATTAAATAACTAAGCTCCTATAGCGTATAGTTATTTAAAGTAGGCTAGTAGTTAATCTTTAAGTATTTATAAAACTCTAGGTAGCTCCCTAATAAATTATTTATTACACTAGTCTCCTTAACTATAGCCTTAAAGCTTTATTATATCGCAGTACACATTGTATAGTAAATATCTAGGAAGATCTAGGCTATAAATATAAGCAAAAAAGAGATAATAAGCGTCTTATTAAACTTCCTTATCTCCTATAGAAACTTATCCTTAACTAAGTAGTTAGGGATTAATTAAATAACAGTAATAAGTTTAGTAAAAAACTCTAAGAGGAGGATTATATCCTCCTAGAACTTCTCTTAGCCTATCTTTAAGGTATAGTCACTATTAGGGTTATATTTACTAAAGATACCCTCCTTTATTAACAAAAGGTTACCATAGGGGTTTAGGATAGCAGTAAAGGACTATATAAGTAAAAAGGTAACAACGTAGTACCTATTAGCTATATTATAGGTATTATAGTTAAAGTTATCTTTACTATTAGTAAGGTAAATCTCTTTAGCTATAAACCCCTTCTAGAGGTAAACTATAAGATAGAATAAGTAGAGGATACCCTTAAGTCCTCTATCCTACGTATCTAAAAAAAGAGTAATATCTTTTATCTACCTATAGGTAATAGAGATAGCTATGTTAGTAGCAATAGTAGTAGTAGTAAGATTAAATATACTATTATAGTATTTAAACTAGATCTACTTAATCTAAAACTAGACTCTATTTAGGTTATTTACTAAGACTATAAAAGTAAATAAAATATCCTTAAGGGATAACATCTAGGGTTCTACTTTATATAACACTAGGTCCTCCCCGCGCAGTTCTAGCCTTATATAAAGCGTATTACAAAACGCGTTAAGGAAGGTATATAATAGCTCCTTAATAGAGAGAGTAGTAAAACAGTTACTTAGATTATCTACTAACTCCTTATATATAGTATAGCTAAGGCTAGTAGTAGTATCTACCTCTATAGGTATTATTATAGTAGCTACCTATAGCTACAACGCTTCCCTAACCACCTTAAGAACGCTAACAAAGTACTAATACCGCTTATTAGACTTATTATCTAGTTCTAGTCTATAATTACTTAACCTCCTTTAGAATCTAAACTATAGGTTAATAATATAGTTAATTATAGTAAAAAGGGTATTAGGCACTAAAATAGCTAGATCCTAGCAACTAGTAATAAAGTTAGCTAGTAGTAAAAAGTCCTTAATAGTAACTATATACCTTATTATTTTCTTCTCTACTAGTATAAAGCTCTTCTTTAATTTAGTATTACTATAAGCCTTAATTCTATCCTTACCCTTTAGCTATCTACTCTTTAGCGCCTAGCCCTTAAGACCTAAGAGTAGTTTAAGGTAGCTATAAGCCTTAGTAGTTAAGGTAAGCTATTAAATAACTAAGTCTATATCCCACTTATACTAGCTATAGATACCTAGGAGTTAGTTAGGTAGCATTATAAGTATAGAGTACGCTATGCAATATATTAAAACTAGTGTCTCGCTAGGGTAAGGGGCTAGTAGTTAAGGCTAAACTTATATACTCTATAATAGGTAAGTCTATTATTCTCCTAGCTAGCGCCTAAGCCTAGCGTAGGCTTACCTAATAGTAACCTTTTACTAGCTTTACTAGCTAAGATAACTACCTTATATACTACCTACTATACTAATCCTTATATCTACCCTAGTACTAACTAGTACTTTTTAAATAACTTATATAAGTTAATAGGGTGTTATATTACATAATAATTATATATAGTTAACTATAGTAGAGGGAAAAAAGCCCTCCCCTCTTATACCCCTAAATAGAGGTAGTCTATATTTATAATTATTTAATTAGTTATTAATTAATAGGGTTTTAACTATAAGGCCTCTTACTATAGCGCTTACTAGCGCCCCGCTATCCATTACTAGCCTACCTTTACCTACTTTTTATACTATAAATATATCCCTACTATACCTTGTCTCCTTACTAGCTAAGGTCCTAGACAGTATCTCTAGGTCTTTACCCTCTAATAACCTCTTTACCTTATAGTAGACCTATAAGTACATAGTAGAGAAGACCTCCTAGACATTCTATAGACGCTTCTTCTATATATAGTATATTATACTAGAGAAGTAAAGCCTACTTAATTTTATTACTATTTTATAATACTCTATCTTATATTAAGCTGTCTAGGCTATTAAGCTTTATATTAATTATCTTATTAAGCTAGATAACTATATAAACTAAAAAAACCTCTAGTAGTACTTTAGGTTATATAATAGTTATAAAGTTATCTAACGTTATAAAAAGGAACTTATACTAAAAGGAGATAATAGGTAGGAGTTTATAATATAAAGAGGTTATATAGAAGTATAGTATAACTAGGCAGAGTTCTTTAGGGAGAAACCTTACTATAGCCTCCTAGTAGAAGCCTTTACTAACCTTACTAACTATAGAAGGGTTAAGGTATAGGATATAACGTAGCTGTAGGGCGCCTTCTAGCTTAGCTAACGTATTAGTATACTCCCTAGCTAATTTATCTCCTAGTCCCTACCTAACAGTATTACCTACGCGCTCCTAGTAATTAAGGCGCTTTTTTATATAGCTATCTAGAGTTATTATCCTATAGAGGAGGTCTATATTATGTTTAGAAATATAATAACAAGGTATACTATAGTAATACCCTAGATACTATTACTCCTAGCTAGGCTAGTATAAGCTATCTAAGCCTAGCTCTAGACTATAACTAAGCTAAGCCTTATAGTTAATCCTATCCCTATCGCTAATAACCTAAGCCTATACGTTAGCTAGCGCCTACTACCTATAGATCCTATACGTATAGAAGGTAGCTACTAGTTAGTAGTACTACTTAGCTTTATAGACCTCTTCTCTATACTCTCTAACCTTAGTTTATCCTTCTACCCCTAGGATAAAGGGTAGTAGTTCTAAATACTATTAAAACTACTCTACGTGCTAACCCTCTAGTCGTTATAGCTAGAGTACCTAGACTATAACCTAAGGGAGCTTATAGCGCTTCTAGAGAGACATAAGACTACACTCTAGGTAGTACGCCTTAGGTTTATCTATCTTACTAGAGGCTATACTAATAGCTAGTCTACTCTTATAAAATAAATCTAAGTAAACACGTTACTAGAGACGTTCTCTATAGAAGAATACTCTATAAAAGATCTAGAAGGGGGAAACATTATTACTTTACTAAATTTACTATTTACTAAGACCCGCTAGGATCTATGTTTACTTATTATAGCTATTTAGTAGGCTAAGGATAAGTTCTCTAAGGATAAGTTTTCTAAGGATAAGTTTTCTAAGGATAAGTTTTCTAAGGATAAGTTATCTAAGGGCTATAGAATAAATAATAGAGGTAATAAAGAATAGGCTAGAGGTAAGGCACACTAGTAGGAGTAGTACCTAGTATACTCTAGTAAGGGCTATAAGACACTCCTTAATTACAGTAGGGAGCTAGTAATAAAGTAAAATAAATAGGCTACCCTCTTTTATTCTTTTTATCCCTATATAGCTATTAATATATATTTACTAACTATAACTTTATAATTTACTTATTTTTACTTTTTAATATATTGTGTTTAATAAGCTACTAAATAGATAAGTAAGCTAGATATAAAACTATAAACCTACTACTTTTATTATTTTAACCTATCTTCTAACTACTACGATAATATTTATATAAAATAGAGAGGCTTTATTTAATCTTACTATATAAGTATAGTGTAAAGTCACTAAAGCCTAAGGAAGTTACTATCTAGATAGTAAAAAGCGCTTTAAACTTAAACTAGGAGCTTAACGTAGCTGCTATTACTATGCCTTATACTACTTATTAGTAAGATATATAGATGGTTATAGAGTTACTATTTAGTAGGGTTATCTCTATTATATTAGTAAATACTATATTAACGGCTTACTAGCTAGAGTAAGGTAGAGAGTAAAGTTAAGGTAGATATAGATAGGGGTGTTATAGGATAAGGGGCTACGTTAGTAGAAACCTAAAGGTATCCTAAGGGTATAAACCTACCTATAAGATATTACGTAACCCCCTACTTAGGGGCTAAGCTAGCCTATAGTAAGTAGACAGACGCCTATTTAACCCTACCCTAGTTTAGAATTACGTTAGGATAGTCTAAAGCCTATACTTATATAATTATAATATACCTTTATTTATTCTAGAAAGACGCCTTGTCTACTTAGCTCTATAAGTGTAACTAGTATTACTAACTACTTATCTATTAGGAACTATAGGTGTATATTATATAGAGATAATATAAGATACCTTTAATATACCCCTTAGTAGAGCGTATATAATAGATAAAGTATTACACGCGATTAGGGTTATATTATAGAATAAGCCCTAGGATAAAAAGAACAGTATTAGAAAGATAGGCTAGGCGTAGTATTAGATAGCCCTTTTAACCCTTTACTACTATAGAGAGTTTATTCCTTTAGTAATAATTTATATTAATAGTTACTAACCTACCTTGTCTAGCCCTACGTATACTACCTTACGCTAACCCTCCTACTTTACACCTAACTTATAAGTATATAAGTAGCACCCTTATAAAGTAAACTAGCTACTCTTACTAACTAGTACTCCTACTTAGCCTCTACTACCTAGAGACTATTACTATCTACTACCTAACTATAATATATAAGACTACCCTACTATAGTTATCTAGGATACACCCTATATAGGGTACTTCCTAATAAGCGTTATAGTATCTATTGCTTAATTACTCCTAGAAGAAGACCTCCTACGTATATATATACTCTATAGAGTAGTAGTAAAAAAAAGTATAGTAGCCTTCTATAAACGCTTTTTCTAGACGTAGCGTATTATACTAGAGTAGCAAAGCCTCCTTAACCTAATTAATATCTCTAAGTATAGGACCCTAAGCTAGGCAGTGTATACTATTAAGCTTAGTGTCTACTATCTTATTTACCTTATAGAATATAGGTTAAAGAATAACCTTTATATAGATTATATTTACTACCTAGAAGATAAGGTAGAGAGAGTTAGGCGTAGCTAGTATATCTATCTTAATGACGTATAGAACTACAAGGAGAGCCCTTATCTAGACCCTATATTATACTAATATTACTAGGAGGAGGGCGTTAACCTTATCTAAAAAGGACTCTATATAGAGTTTCTCCTTAAGGCCCTTTTTAGCCTACTAAACTATAAGACACTAAGTGTTAGTAATAATAGCTAGCCCTAGGGTACCGCTAGGCTAATAAGGTACCTTAGTATACACCCTAACTAAACTATAATAGAGGTCTTACCTAGTAGTATAATGTATACATTTACCGTTGTCTAACTTCTAATTAAGGCTATAATATAAACTAATATACTATTAGAGGAAATCTATATTAACTTTAAATACTCCGCTAAGGGCTATATATATATAGTCCCTCTTATACTAGCTACTCCCCTAGCATTATAATATAGGCTAGTGGCTGTCTCTCTACTATTATAACCTTCTACTTAGTTATTAACCTAGTAGAGTAGGTAAATAGTTTATCCTTCTAAGGCACTATTGCACAAGGTGACGCGTAGCTAAGCTAGTTATCTAACCTTCTATCCTTTATTACCCTCTTCTTAGCCTTATTAGACCTAAGTTTAATTTTCTACCTTACTAATAAGGTTTACTTCCTAGAACTCTCTAAGAGGCTCTATATCCCTCGCCTCTAGAGCCTCTATCTAGAGAACCTAGACTATACTAAGTAGTAGCTTAACTAGCTACTCTAAGTGTATAAGAGAACGCTCTAGGACGTGTCACTTAAGAACGTTACCCTATAACACAGTAGCTACATAGATTAGTCCTCCCTTATCTATACCCTATAGAGACAATACACCATTAATAATCCAACGCTAGAGCGATATCTTATTAACTAAGGGAGGCGTATATTTAGTACTCCTAGTAGGCTTCTTACTAGGGATAGAGTATAGCTAGATTTATTACTAATTTAACTAATAGAGTAGGAAGATAACATAAAGTTAGAGGAGGAGGATAGTAGAAATAACTTAGATTTATTACTTTTATATAATATATTAATATAAGATACTACTAGATAACTAGGCTATTCCTCCTAAAAGACTATACATATAATAAGCTATAATGTAGTAAATATAGGGACGTAAAAAGAAGAGTAGCCTTACCTTATAGAATTATATTAAAGCTCTATTTACTATATAGTATATTTTTTATCTCTCTAGTTATTATCCTACTACTTATACTACCTACTATTAGAATCCTTATAAGTAGTACTACTACTAGAATAGTTAGTAGATCTACCCTTACTACTAGTATATTATATATATATCTTATAACCCTATTTCCTTTCCCTACTATTTATATAGGTAGTAGTATAACTACTAAGCTATAGCGGTAGAGTATATAATTCTATAAGTATACTAAGGCTAGTATAAAGATAAATAGTATTTTAATAGTCTATAGTTCTAATAGATAAATAAGATAGCGTTACTAGACCCCCCTATGTAGTATTCTTATAGCTACCCCCTTATATATACCTACCCCTATATTAGCCTTAGAATAATAATCTCTTTTTCTATAGGATACAGAGACTAATAAAGGTAAGGGCTAGTAGGTTAATAATATAGTTTACTACCTATAGCACTATATAGATACTTTACTTTATATTAAGGCTAATAGATATATATTATTGTTAGACTTCTATATAGGAATAGGTAGCTAGGCTGCTTATATACTATAGCTAAGGGTAGAATAAGAAGGTAGGTAGGGCTCTATATTAATAGGAAACGTTAACATAAGGAGGAGAGTATACTCTACTAAAGGAGTATATATTAAGATAGGCGTATAAAGAGGAGAAAAAGGCTATTTATCCTCTTATATAGGGGTAGTACTATTCCTAGTAAACTAGACGTAACTTCCTACTATACCCCTATATTATAACCCTTTCTATACTTACTATCCCTTAATATAGCGCTATACTTAATATTAGTAGTGGGGCTATATCCCCTAGCCTCTAGGATAATTTATATACTATCCTTACCTAAGTAGAGGCTACTTACTTTAGTAGCAGTAAGGTCCCCTATCTACCTAATAAGTTACTTTATAATAACATAGGGCTAGTGCTCTAGGCTAATATTATCTATATACCTAAGTTCTACTAAATATATAAGAAGATAGCCCTCCTATAAAGGCATAGTAAGGAGATAGCTAAGAACTATATAATAGAGGGTGTAATACTTATTAATATAAGTATAGGGTATATACGTCTACTTAGCTACCCCCCTACGCCCTCTACTACTAGTAAACACCCCTACGCTAACCTAAGGCTGTCCTATATATAGTAACCTAAATAAAGCTAACTACCTCTTAGAGGAGCTAAGGCGTTGCAGGAGGAATATAACCTACCTAGCGCTTAATATCTCTAAGTAGTCCCTTACTACTAACCTCTATAACTATACTCTAGGTTATAAGGGCAGCAGTATCTATATAGCTAGCCTCTAGGGTAACTTCTACGCTAGCCTTACCTTTACTATAACCATTAAGTAAAAGCTACTTATCTTTCTCTCTCTTAAGTCTATCCTCTTTAATAACCCCTAGTAGAAAGTAGTAGGCTTACTATGTAACTAGGCTAGCATTATACACTAGGGTAACCTTATCCTTATTAGTATAGATAGCTATAATATTAGCTTATATAAGGTATAGGCGGCTTACTATAGCTACCCTAACTTATTTAAGGAGTTCTTTTATAATAGCCTACTATATACTAATAGGCTAATTAAGGAGAACATGTTTTATCTAGATAACTAAGCTATATAGGTAGAGATTAAGATAGATAAAAAACGCTACTAGTTCTTCCTCTAGGTAAAATAAAACCTTAAATCTAAGGTTAAGTATAGAATCCTAAAGAAGGGGCTAGCCGTTAACTAGTTTAACGTATATAAGTAAACTAAAGAGGATATATATAGTATATATACTAAGGCTAGTCTAGAGGTTATTAAGTTATAGGTCCTTAAAGGCTTTAATATATAGTAGTACCTAATCTAACGCTAATAGAAGCCTATAAGCAAGACAAAGGTCTATATCTACTATATATAGTAGGTAGCATAGACACTATTATAGAGTATAGTATATAAAATAGTATAATAAAAGGAAACTAGAGATACACATAGTTAAGGCACTCTATAGAAGGGGCTTATATAGTAGCTTAGACTAGGTAATCTATTACTAACTAATTTACTTAAGGTACTAAGGCATAAGAGTATTACATAAGGGTAGTAATATACTACTACCTACTACCACTTACCTACTACCTAAGCCTATAAAGTTATCTAAAACCCTACTCTACTCCCCCTCCCTTAACACCTTAACCTACTCTTATTTATCTAAACCCTCTCACCTATATAATAGAAATAAGCTAAAAGACAAAGCCTTTTAGGGTAAGTTTAGGGTTAAGGTTAAGATTAGGGATTAAGTCAGCAGTAGGAACGTAAATTTAGTAACTATAGATACATTTATAAGGGGTAGTAGACTAGCTAAAGCCACCAGTAGGGAATACTAACCCTTATATTACTATAGGTTAAAGCTTAGTTATTATAGTAGACTTACATTTATTAATAACCCACACGGGGTTATAAGCACCTAGTATTACTACATTACCTAGTATAAACACCTAGTATAGCCTAACTAACCCTTATTACCCTACCCCCTAAGCTTATAACTAGTATCTCCTATAACCTTCCCACTATAGATCTCTAGAGCTTATAGCTATCCTATAGGGTAGTAGCTAAGAAAACGACCCTCTACTTCTAGGAATAATTCTTTTACACCTAATATATTATACTAGAGTAGTAAAGCCTCTAAAACCTAATTAATATCTTAAAACACTCCACCCTATAGGAAGCTATATATAACGTTAAGCTTTATATTAACTACCTTATTAACTTAAGAGACTATTAAGGCTATATACAGCTCTATACACGTAGTATTAACAATAAGTATAACAGCGTAAGGGTTAACAATAGTAAAATAGTGTCTTTAGGTAACAATAGCCTAGGGTTAATTAATATAACCTACTATAAAGAGGTATAGGTAGAGTATATAGTGTTTATAATAAAGAAGCTATACTTTAAGCGTCTAACCTAAGCCTTATATAACCTATTATATTATAAAAAGATTAACCTAGAGGATAACATCTAGCCCTAGGGCGCCTTTTAGCTAGGTTATTAAATTAATACGCTCCCTAGCTAATTTATTACTAACGCCCTACCTAACAGTATACTCTACGCTATAGTATACATTAGATTACTATTTATTACTATCGTTAAGAGTTACTAGCCTATTAAGGAACTCTATATTAATTTTAGGACTAGTATAGTAGGCTACATAGTAGCCTTCCCCTAGATCCTATTATTACTAAGGGAGCTAGTATAGGCTACCTATACCTAACTTCTTACTATTATAACACTATATATCGCTATTAACCTAAACCCTATAGATAATAAGTTTAATCTAATATAC